>OX940982.1:9276875-9515467 GCA_954871275.1 Leptopterna dolabrata | reverse complement strand
ACAACAGTAACTTCAGGACCACTAAGGGCTCAGAAAGGAATGTCAGTTTGAGGGTGGATATGGCTTGGTATAGAAAGGTCATGTACGCAATTTGAGACCGATCAGACATAACAATTAATAAGGAAGCGTTGAGGGAAAACAGAACACTGTAAACGGCCCCTGCCGTTTACACACAGAGACGTTCAAGTCGATTGAGGTTTTAGACGTTCATTAATTCATTAATTCACTGAGCGCAGTTTAATTACCTAATTTTGTACTTGGTGACGCGATGTGAACAGCTTACGTACATGTTTGACTACCTTTATTAGAGTAGGTGATGTTGTCATCATAACAGTGCCCCAAGAATATTGTGAATAAATTGATTGATTGATCTAAGATTTGGTTGCCACCTACCCACTGTTTCTTATATACCCATGTGGTAAGGCAGCTTCAGAAGTTGAATACGGCAGCGGAAAAAGGATTTTACGAAAATCCCGCGTTCTCCCCACGCACCTATAGAAATAAATTTCGGAATTCCGGCGGCGAGTGAACAACAAGACAGACTTCTGCGTCAAACAAAAACATAACCACGCGAATCAGCTGAAAATTAAGCCCTGGGCAGCGCACACAATATTTAACCAAAAACCCCACGTTTTTCGGGATTAATCGAGGTTGTACTGTATGTATATATTTGGTTGAGTGTTAAAAAAAATTCAATGATCAAAAGACAATATTATACCTTATTATCTTGTCGCTGATATCGGTTTGTTAGTGGGTAAAAACGACAAGAAAATATTCCCCCCTTCCACCCTTCTAGAAGTAAATTTCTAACTTCCGGCGACGCAGGGGACAACTAGACAGTTTTCTGCATCGAACAAAAAAATTTCCACGGAAATCCGTTGACAATTGCGGCCTGGGCAACGCACACAAGATTTTAAGGGCTAAGGATGAAAAGATTGTGCAAAATTAGGTATTTTTAAAGTTTATGTAAACTTCGGGTTGTGAGGTACCCTTTTCCATGTATTTAGGGGAAGGAGATTTTCATCAATATCAACTTCAAATAAGTGAAAATTTGAAGTTCTAACGAAGTTTAAGACCAGAAATTCATTTTTTATGAGTCAAATCCCTGGGAAATCGCCTGAAACCACCATAAGTTTGTATAATAACACTATCAGTAGTATATAAACAGGTGAATCAACGCAATTAAATGGCACTATCAATGATCAAAGAAAACTGGTCAAAAATAGGAGCCTAATTTGAGTTTTTGGGGGCCAAAATTGGTGGAAACCATCAAAAATAACTACTTCAGTTATTGCACATGAACGAAACAACAAATGAACAGCAAATTTCAGTAGGTATGTCCAATAGAATAATAAACCCATATGAAAAGGACGTAACAGCACTTTTTCGCGGATTTTGATTCAGAACGGATTTGAATGAGGTTCTTTTCATTCTAGGCTGAGTGTTGCGCTGAGTGTTGTCACCAGATCAAATGCACAAGGACGTCTCTTATTACTACTGAGGGACCTACTAAACAGGGTTTTGCTTACCTTTTTGTGATCACGTATAGTGGTTTTCATTAATTTAATACCTTTTTGATTATCACCACATTAGTGTTTCAATACACAAAGCTTTGCCCTCTTCGAGGGCATCATCAGGTGAACAGTTCAGAACTACAGAAATGCATTGTTTCTTTCATGTGCAATAATTGAAATAGCTATTTTTGATGGTTTCTACAAATTCTGACCCCCATAAATACGAATTGGGCCCCTATTTTTGTCAAATCATCTTTAATCATTGATAGTGCCATTTAGTTGTCTTGATTCACCTACTAAGACTACTTCTAGTGTTATTATACAAATTTATGGTGGTTTCGGACAGGTTCCCACAGTTTTGACTAATAAAAAATGAGATTTGGAAGCTGAAACTTCGCTAGAACCTCAATTTTCCACTCTTTGGTCAAAATCGACTCAACATTCGGCCTCCTCGACCTAAAAAACATGGAAAACTATCCCCCACAATCTCACGTTGCTAAAAAAACAAAAAACCCTATTTTTACACCCATTTTTCACCCATAACACACTTGGGTATATTCTGATCGGGCAGCAGTTTCGGGAAACAACTATGGCCCAAATGGAGCCTGTGTGCAAAGCAACGAATTTGTTAGTTCGAAAATAAAGCAGCTATGGATGATACGGCGTACGGACATTGCATTTTTGGAATCTACACACCTTGAAACGTAAAAGAAAAACTTTTGAGGGGGTGTTCGAAATTTACCGAAAATGAGTCATATTCAAATTATCAGTGCCAAAAATCGCCAAGTTTTAAAAATCGCTAAAAATCACTCAAAATAGTCGATATTTATTATAATTAATCGCCAAGCGGAGTGTAGAATGATGAATCGAGACAGAAAATCGCTATTTCAATGTGCCTAGGCACCAAAACGTGAGCAAAATATCAAGGTCAGAAGTGGGTCAAAATTGGTTAGGGTTGGCTAAATTTCGAGGAAATCACCGAAATTTGCTAATAAATGACCAATATAGTGTTAATAACTATGGACCCTCGAAGATGCGCTGATATGGTCATGCTGCATGATTGACTTTTAATATTTAATATTATTTGTCCTTGCCAGTTTGTAATTCATTGATTCAGTGGACTACGAGTTGGTTTGGACGCAGAATGGGCCTGCGTGAGGGCAAAAAAAAGGGAAATCGGGCCGAGAAAATATTAATAATTCGGTGACCCCAAAACTTTCGATTTCCATAGAAAATTACCATCGGACGAAGTGACAACGAGAGAGCAACGAGTGAAAACGGTTACACGACCAGCGAGGAGGGGAGGGGATGGGAGGGGAGGTAATGGAGGGGAAACGTTGGGGGGGGGGGTTTGCGGAGGGGAGGGTTTGTACAAGATGGGACGATGGGTGGAGGAGTGGAGGGGGAGCTGGAGACAATGGGCAGGCCCCGGCGGTGAGCGGGCAAAGGGGGTCAGGGCTCGCGTTTTGGACAATCTGGGGCGACCTGGCCCACTTTCTAAGGGCGAGCGGCCTCAGCACCGGCGGGAGTGTGTGGGGGGGGGGGGGGGGGGGGTGCGAAGGGTGACGGCGTGACACCGCGAGGGAGGCGCAGGGGAGGGGCGCCGCGCCGCCTCCGAAGGGCGGCACCCCGAGGGTGGAAGTCAACCCAATGGATAACCCCCGTACTGAACCACTGCCGACACACGGTTCTACCCGGAGAAATTAATCATCCCCCCACATTCCTGAAAACACGGCCGTAAATGAGCGAACTGCAAGGGATGTGAATAATAAACCTACGCATTCACTCGCGAAAAAGTTTGAGGGGGTGTTCGAAAATTTGTTGGCGAAAATCTTTGAAAACACCCTGAAGATTTGTTCATTTATGTTTCAAGGTACGGGGATTCCAAATACAGAAATTTTGACTCTTCATTTATTGTTTCTTTCATGTGCTATTTTTGATGGTTTCCACCCACTTTGACCCCTAAAATCACAAATTAGGCTTCTATATATATATTTTTTTTAATTACTTTCATCACTGACAGTGCCATTTAATTGCTTTGATTCACCTGTTAAATACTACTTCTAGTATAAAAACGCTGCAAATCCCTGCACAGCGGTTTATTATTTTGTATAGAATACCCTTCTGTTACAGATCACAGCTCTACGTATAAATAACCCGTCTATATAATACAATATGTACTATTCTATACATATGTAGATCACAGACCCTCCGTAGGTTACTACCTAACCCCGTACTCGTTACTAGATGCCTACCTGCATCACGAGTTAAATGTTGCTAAAATAATTCTGTTGATGACAAACTGTACCTAAAATGGCAAAAAGAAACGCAAATAATGAGGTTCTGAAGTGAAATTGTTGATGTGGAGTGAAAAAAAGTTGCAAACGTACCTACCAACAAACTCCAGCCCCTTCTACGTAGATGGTATAATGAACCGTTGTGTAATAATTTACCGATGTGTAATAATTTACCATTGTGTAATAATTTACCAGCCAATAATACTTCAACGTTTGTTCAAGTTTCACTACCTACCAACAAACGCCAAAAGAGTTCATATTCATGCATACATCAAAAGGGTTCATTTTCCAAATGAAATAATATGACAGAACAACCAACTCGACTTCATACTCTGTGAATATAATCAGGTGATCCTAGCAATGATGTTATATCGGGCCAATTCCCGATTTTTAGCGCGTCCCTGGTGATGACATTTGGCTAAATGGATACAATTCATTCACCCTGCTGTTGAAATACTCGTTACTATGTACCTACGTAAATCACGAGTTGAATGTTGCTAAAATAATTCTGTCCATGACAAACAATAACTAAAATCTCAAAAAGAAACGCAAATAATGAAGTTCTGAAGGAAAATTGTTGATGTGGAGTGAAATAGATGCCCCTTCTGCGTAGATCACTGTTTTCTGTGGTCAATATCTATAATGAACCGTTGTGTAATAACTTGCCCATCAATAATACTTCAACGGTTGGTAAAGTTGCAAAAGTACCGATCAACAAAATCCAGCCCCTTCTTAGTACATGAACCGTTATGTAATAATTTACCATTGCCTAATAATTTACCAATCAATAATACTTCAACGTTTCTTCAAGTTTCAGAAGTACCTACCAACAAAATCCAATAGTCCATCACTTATCAAATGAAATAATATCGCAGATAACCAACTCGGCTTCATCCAGCCATCCTTGATTATAATCAGGTGCTCCCTAGTGATGATATCCGGGCGGAATTAATACCGTTTGATTCACGATCGTGTTGACGAAGCTTTTTGGTGCACACGAACGGCTGGACGTACAAAGCTCCGGGTGGCCTCAAAAAATGGTTTAGCTCAAGAAAACCACACCCTTCAATCGAAAGTTTTCGAGCTACGGCGTTCTGAAAATTTCAACCCCTATTTTGAAGAGATGACTGACAGTAACGTCGAGCTTCGAGGACCAGCTAGACCCCGAACGGAACCTATAACCCGAATTTCATCAACTTTGTTTCATGGTAACTAAGAAAAGTGGCCAGTACGGCGTACAGACAGAAATATTTTTATTGCATTTTCGGATTCTACATACCTTGAAACGTAAACCATCAAATTTTGAGGGGGGTTAGAATTTTTTTTTCTGCTCGATTCCAATGGTTCATTATTGAAAATAATAAACCAAAATATGAAAAATAACCTAATTTGTTGTTTAATTTAATTTGTTATTGCTTGTTACTGACGATGGTTTGATAATCGAAACCGGTATAACAGCGTATTTTTCGCGTTTTTTTCGTGTATTGGTGGAAATAGACAACCTTTCAATGACTCCGTTGTTTTTTATTTTTTCCCCGAACACTCCATTTCACCCCACGTGTTTTGAGAAAAATAATATTTTTGATTATTGCAACGTGTGTGGTTGTTTCATGTTGAAACATTTCAAATTTCGCCGAAACTTTAGAAATTTCAAATGGAAGGGTAGGTTTGCTCAAGACGAGCAATTTTCAAAAACGGGAAAAGTGGGTTGAATTTGAGTTTATGGGCGTAAGAAGTCGCTGAAAATAGGATAGATGGCTAAAATTTAATACAAATTCACCAAAACCGTATATAACGTAAATCAAGGAAGTGTCTATTTCAATAATAAAAATAAATTATTCAGGATTTGATCCCCCTTTCGCTCATTTGTTCATGCTGCATCAGAGGGACTTGTTTCCGTCACGATTTCATGGAGTATTTTACCTCGTGAAATTGGCACATTAGGGTCGGGCTACATAAATTACTTATTGTTTCGTTGACGATGAGGGCTAATGGTGAAAGTTTCATTTTATTGGACAAATATAAATCCACTTGAACTGTCGAGGGTTCGTCCAGGGGCAGTTGACAAGTAGTATGTGGGGCGGGTCAGTCAGCGAGGCCGCATGAGCCTCGTTTTATTTACTTTGGGGGCTGCGAAATTGGGCGGCGGTGGATCCTAAAGAGGTAGTGGAAGGGGAGGGGAGGGGTAGAGGGTAAAATAACCGGGGCGGCGGATCTGGGTCGGGGGCGGCGGATCTGGGTCGGGGGCGGCATCAACAAGTTTGGGACGAGCGCAGTCCTTGCCCCACAGTTGTCTGTATATTACAATAGAAAACTTCTACAGATTGATTACAGTTAGTAGCTGTGGGGGGGGGGGGTAATTTTCAGGTCTTGGGGTACTTGGGGGCTGCTGAGGGATCATCATCAGATGGTGGATGGTTATCTCGAGTCCATTTACAGTTGAAGGGAGTGGGTACCACCATCAGATTGAGGGGAGTGGGGGGGGGGGGGGGGTTATCTAGTGTCCATTTCCAATTGAAGGAAGAGGGTTTCACCATCAGTCTGAGGGGGTGGGGGGTTATCTACTGTCCATTTCCAGTTGAAGGGAGAGGGTAACCTAGGGAGCTGTTGAAGGGACAGGGTTTCACCATCAAATAATGGAGGGGGGGAGTATCCAGCGTCCATTTTCAGTTGAAGGGAGAGGGTTTCACCCTCAGATTTAGTGGGGGGAGGGGGAGGGGTTAGCTGTACATTTCCAGTTGAAGGGAGAGAGTTTCACCATCAGATGAAATAGGGGGGGGGGGGGGGGGGGAGTATCTAATGTCTATTTCTAGTGAAGGGAGTAGGGTTCACCCTCACATTGAGGGGAGTGAGGGATTATCTAGTGTCCACTTCCAGTTGAAGGGCCTGTTTCACCATCAGGTTGAGGGGGGGGGGGGGGTTATCTACTATCCATTTCCAGTTGAAGGGAGAGGGTTCCACCCTCAGATTTAGTGGGTGGGGGGGTTAGCTAGTGTACATTTCCAGTTGAAGGGAGAGAGTTTCACCATCAGATGAAATAGGGGGGGGGGGGGGAGTATCTAATGTCTATTTCTAGTGAAGGGAGTAGGGTTCACCCTCACATTGAGGGGAGTGAGGGATTATCTAGTGTCCACTTCCAGTTGAAGGGCCTGTTTCACCATCAGGTTGAGGGGGTGGGGTGGGGGGGGGGGGGGTATCTACTATCCATTTCCAGTTGAAGGGAGAGGGTTTCACCCTCAGATTTAGTGGGGGGGGAGGGGTTAGCTAGTGTACATTTCCAGTTGAAGGGAGAGAGTTCCACCATCAGATGAAATAGGGGGGGGGGGGGGGGGAGTATCTAATGTCTATTTCTAGTGAAGGGAGTAGGGTTCACCCTCACATTGAGGGGAGTGAGGGATTATCTAGTGTCCACTTCCAGTTGAAGGGCCTGTTTCACCATCTGGTTGAGGGGGTGGGGGGGGGGGGGTATCTACTATCCATTTCCAGTTGAAGGGAGAGCGTTTCACCCTCAGATTTAGTGGGTGGGGGGGTTAGCTAGTGTACATTTCCAGTTGAAGGGAGAGAGTTTCAGCATCAGATGAAAAGGGGAGTGGGGGGTTAGCTAGTGTACATTTCCAGTGAAGGGAGTGGGTTTCACCCTCAGATTGAGAGGAGTGGGGGATTATCTAGCGTCCATTTTCAGTTGAAGGGAGAGGGTTTCACCAGCAGATTGAGGGAGTGTGGGGTTATCTACTATCCATTTCCAGTTGAAGGGAGAGGGTTTCACACTCAGATTGAGGGGCTATCTAGTGTCCATTTCCAGTTGAAGGGATAGGGTTTCACCATAAGATTTATGTGGTGGGGGGGGGGGGGGTTATATAGCTCCATTTCCAGTTGAAGGGATAGGGTTTCACCATAAGATTTATGTGGAGGGGGGGGTTATATAGCTCCATTTCCAGTTGAAGGGAGAGGGTTTCACCATCAGATGGACGCAGGGGACACAAGATTTGCAGAAAATCCCCAGTTCTACCCCCCCCCCCCCCCTCCGAAATTCCGGTAACGTAGTGCACAACTAGACTGAATTCAGATTATAAATATAGCATAATTTAGTAATGGATGACCACTAGTTTAAATTCTTAATTCCCCAACATTATTTCTCTGAAAATTCGCTCCTTAAGCCATGCTGCATGACTGGAATTTTTTTCCTTTCTTACTTGTAAAATTTATTGCATATTTACGAGTTTTTCTTGTAATTTGATGTACGTTACGATGGACGAAGTCCTAATGTACAATAAATGTTTTTTCCTATTTATTTCTATTCTTCTACTTCAATCCTAATCGATCACCTTTCGCTTTTTGTGACTATAATAAGCTCAATTCTCTCCAATGTGCCGTCAGTTATTGTTTGTTACTGACGACGGTTAAAGCATGTAAAACGATATAACAGTGTATTTAATGAAGATAAGGCAAAATATGATATTGCTGTAATAAGGTAAGGTTAGTTGCACTCCAACCCCAGCACAAGATTATATCTTAACGGGGTTGTAGCATTTAGGTTAAATATACCTGTATTAATCATAAGAAAATTTCGCGCTACTTTCATCTCACTATTTGGTCTCACTGTCACTATTTGGTCTCACTTTTTACTGTCGTTTTTCGGCGGGGGGTCCCATCGCAAAAACCTGAAGGGTCAGGTTAAAATTTTCGTGTACCTATTAGTGCTAATAGAATTAGTGGAATTAGTTTCAATAACTCGGGGTATTATTCTCTCTCTTTGATAGATGTACTGTGATCTAGGATAGTGGAACGGACCTGTCCGCCACTCTCCAACATCCCGGTGAAGCTCGTGCGTTCCCTTCATCGGGGACGGGGCCTTCACACAGTTCCCCTGGTCCGCCCTCCATAGCCACCCGCTGTATCCACTTCACAATGCGGGAGTCAAATAACTCGAAACGAATCCACTAAGCACCGAAAGACCTCTGTAAACATAATGTGAGGTAACGACACTAAGTTCAAGGCTCAGGGCTCCACGGCCTCCAGCCAGCGTCTTCATTCTTGATATCTCGAATCAACTGTGATTTCGTTTAAGTATTACGAGCTGGATGACTAGTGTCGCAGCCAAGGTAGTACCACAGAGTTTTGAAGGCAAACTAAAGGACAAGTTCAGCGATCGGGAACTTTCAAAAGCAAACTTCGCTAAACTTGAGATTTGTGCGGCAAAATTCACTAAAAATCTGTATAAATAGCAGAAATTCACTGATTCTGAATGAGGGTTATGAATGGTTCTTAAAAAATGTATTTTCAATTTTTTTTCACTTATGCTATTTATTTATTTATTTATTTAATGAAAGTAGATTCCATCCTGAGAATTCTGGAAGCAACCGCACTCTTCTAAGATAGGTAAGTAGTTTTATTCTATAATTTTTAGAAGTTTCGTCCACTAGTGACATCACACCGGGCAACGGGGTCCAGTCAAGGTGGGTGGAGTACAATGACGTCACTGGTGCACGAAACATTGAAAAAATCACAGATTAAAAAGTATGAAAGTGCGGTTGTCAACAATCTCAGGGTGGAATATACTTTCATTTAAAAAAATAAAATAAATAAATAAATAAAACGGAATGCGTCGGGTCTTCCCCACTGAACGAAGTGGAACCCACATATACATAGCATTTTACAGTCAAATGAAACCTTGTACTAATCAAATTAAACCTTTTTTCCAACAATCAAATGAAACATGTTATTTTGATCCTTGCTACAGTTACATGTGCTAAGTACAGAAAAAGCAGAACAAGTTAAGTACATCGCCATCATGGAGCAGAACTCGAACTGAAACTGCCGCTAGCGCTCATCTATAAATACACTGCCAAAGTGATGGCACAGGAGCTTCCTCGTCACAATCAGAGTGACCCATTATACATTACATTACATTACATAACATTACATAACGTGAAATATACATATTACATAACATTACATGAAATATACATATTACATAACATTACGTCCATAATACATTACTTCCATTATACATAATTGCGAAAGTTATGCGTGTTTGAAGAATTTCACGTTAGCACATGCGCAGGGCGAACCGCTGGCTCTATCATGTTGAAATTTATATGGGACCTCAATGGGCCCTACCCGCTTAATCCCTGAGAATTACATTGAAATTGGGTGAAATCTTTGGTTACTACGGCTGTAACAAGGAAATTGAATCTATTTCACGCCAGCGCATGCGCAGAGCGCACCGAGGGTCCGATCATGCTGAAATTCATACTGGAACTCACTAGGCCTTGTCCAAACAACCCTTGAAAATTTGAGCGAAATTGAATAAAAATTGTGAAAGTTATGCGTGTTTGTTGAATTTAACGTTAGCGCAAGCGCAGGGCGTACCGCTGGATCAATCATGTTGAAATTTGTATGGGACCTCAAGGGGCTTTATCCGCACCATCCCTCAAAATTTGAGCTGAATCAATTCAAAATCGTGGAAGTTATGGCTGTAACAAGGAAATGCGGACAGACAGACTCACAGACTCACAGACCCACAGACCGACAGACACGGAACCAAATTTGTTCAGTAGGCTTTGAAACGCAAAATGCAAGTGGAAATTTAGATTTCTGAAGACAACAATTTTTTGGCTCACGAAAGTGAACACAAGGCTTCCGCTGCTTCGCAGACTCGGAAGCAAAAATTAGATACTACCTACTAGGTATTACCTACTCACACGAAAGGCAAATGAGAAAGAATGCGGGTGGCACTGCATAGAGAAGGAATGCAAGAATGCGGGTGGCACTGCATAAAGAAGGAATGCAAGAATGCGGGTGGCTCTTAGAATCCTAGACAAGGAATGCAAACGATGAAGGTCGCGACATCAGGGAGTGCCTACGTCTACGTGTTCCAGTGATCAACGATGGTGATGGCGATGGTTCGTACAAGGTTTCATTTGATTGGTACAAGGTTTCATTGATTGGTACAAGGTTGCATTTGGTCGGTACAAGGTTTCATTTGGTCGGTACAAGGTTTCATTTGATCGATACAAGGTTTCATTTGGTCGGTACAAGGTTTCATTGATTGGTACAAGGTTTCATTTGGTTGGTAAAAGGTTTCATTTGATTGGTACAAGGTTTCATTTGGTCGGTACAATGAAGGTTTCATCTGACTAGATAGTGGACTAAAAAACGCTATATTTATAATGGTGATTCAAGACAAAAAACGCTGCGAAGTCCTTGTCACATGGGTTTATCATTCTACTGGACATACCTACAGAAACGTTGGCTGTCTTTCATGTGCAATAACTGAAATAGTTAGGCCCCCAAAAACACAATTAGGCTTGGCTTTTTAAACAGGTTATCTTTGATCATTGATAGTACCACTCAATTGTCTTGATTCACCTGTTAATACTACGTCTAGTGTTATTATACGAATTTATGGTGATTTCAGACGATTTCTCAGGTTTTTGACTCATAAAAAATGAATTTCGGGAGCTTAACCTTCGTTACAACCTCAATTCTTCATTCTTCGGTCAAAATCAACTTAATATTTGGTCTTCCCGCCCTAAAAAATATGGGAAACGATACCTCACAAGCTTTTTCACTAAAACCTCAAAAATCCCTCGAAAACCCTTATTTTTACACCCGTTTTTCACCCATAACACCCCTGGGTATATTCCGATCGGGCTGCCGAGCTTCGGAGCACAACTGGGACACAAATGTGTTCACAAATGGGGACCCAAACTGTGTGCGGAAGAACGACGATTTTAGACCAAAATTTGACGTAATTTTAAGGCTGAAACTTCGTTAGAACCTTAATTTTCCATTCTTTGGTCAAAATCGACTTAACATTGGCCTCCTCGCCCTAAAAAAACATGGAAAACGATACCTCACAATCTCATGTTGCTAAAACACCAAAAAAACCCTATTTTTACACCCATTTTTCACCCATAACACACTTGGATATATTCCGATCGGGCTGCAAAGTTTCGGGAAACAACTATGGCCCAAATGGAGCCTGTGTGCAAAGCAACGAATTTGTTAGTTCGAAAAGCAGATATGGATGATACGGCGTACGGAGATTGCATTTTTGGAATCTACACACCTTGAAAACGTAAAAGAAAAACTTTTGAGGGGGAGTTCGAAATTTTTTTTGCTGAGCGAATACATAGGTGTATTATTCATAGAATAATATACCAAAAGATTAACAAGTACAATACATGGAAATTGTTTTCATAAACGTGGATTAAAAATCATCAAAAATCATGGAAAGACGATTAAAATATGCGGTCTGATGACAGGAACTTATGGTTGTCTACTTCTTTAGGTACAAAAAAAAACTAGTGAGTATCAAAGCTCTGAACTCCATCTGCTCTCCTCGCCATCCCAATCAACATCGGGGTTCGTGGGGCTATGGTCGATTCCCTTACGTCGTTCTGTCTGTTAGTACATGGAGAAGCCTATGGAGGACGCGACTTGCAGACGTCCCACGGATGATCGATCATCGAGATCGACCCCAAGATGAGGACACCCCTCCCCTCCCTTCCCCACCAATTAAAAAGTCCCTCAAGAGCTTCATCACCTGTCCTCGTCCATCGCCCAGCTCGTCCTCGACATTGCTACGAATTTCCAGAGGCGGGTCAAGGGCGAGCCGATTAATGCATAGCCGCTGAGGCAGAAGTGGGCCACGTCAATACCGTCTCAGGCTAGCGGTGAAGTGAAGATGAATCCCAGACCTCGAGATAAACCTTCGCCAATCGATTGCCGATTTCGGCTACTGTAATTGACTTCACCTTGTTGCTATGTCACCTGCTGATGGTTGCCAAAACTTCCACTGGTATCTACCTCCACTTGGCCATTCCACTTCAGCATCAAACCACAATATTAAGGAGAGTCAATACCTACGGTAAACTAAGGTACAGGTTACCAACCTGAAAAATCATAAAAATTTCGAGAATTTTTCTTAAAATGTCCCAATGAATTCTCCACTCAATTCTGATCATTTTGGTATATAACCATCGATCATTACAATAATATAAACCGCCAATAATTACGAGCGAAGTTTACTCTGTGCGCTTCACCTAGATCTGAGACCTGGCTCAACTCCTAGACATGCATTCTTCCTATTTACCATTCAAATTCACCATACTCCTCTAAAGATATTTTGGATCTATCGGATGAGTGAGCAGTATGGGATGGAATTGGATGTGGATGTGTGGAAGATGATCCAGGATCTAGGATGAGGACCAGATGAGGATGTGGGGTCGATCGGCACAGGAATTCGAACGAAATCTTTCCTCTTCCACACATTTCTCCTTTTCCTAAAAACTCTTCCATAATAAAGTAACAATATTAACGTTAATCAACTAACAGAATTACTGAAATTTAAAAAACGCTGCAAATCCCTGCACAACGGTTTATTATTTTGTATAGAATACCCTTCTGCTACAGATCACAGCTCTATGTATAGATAACCCGTCTATATAATATAATATGTGCTATTCTATTATATACATATTATGTAGATCGCAGACCCTCCGTAGGTTAGTACCTAACCCCGTACTCGTTACTAGGTACCTACCTAAATCACGAGTTAAATGTTGCTAAAATAATTCTGCCGATGACAAACAGTACCTAACAAAAAGAAACACACATAATGAAGTTCTGAAAAGAAATTGTTGATGAGGAGTGAAAAAAGTTGCAAAAGTACCTACCAACAAACTCCAGCCCCTTCTACGTAGATGGTATAATGAACCGTTGTGTAATAATTTACCGTTGAGTAATAATTTACCGTAGTAATAATTTACCCATCAATAATACTTCAACGTTTGTTCAAGTTTCACTACCTACCAACAAACTCCAAAAGAGCCATCATTTTTCAAATTAAATAATATCACAGAACAACCAACTCGACTTCATACTCCGCCAATATAATCAGGTGATCCCTACCAATGATTGGCCATATTCACAAATTCCTATTGTGGGCGCGTCTCTGGTTACGAGATTTGGTTTGAATTGTATACAATTTCATTCACACTGGAGTCGAAAATGCCTGTCTGTGCAAACTTCGGGGCCTTACTGTGAACGAACGGCTGGACGTACGATGCTCCGGATGGTCTTAAAAAACTCGCAAGTTCAAGAACTATTTAAAACCGTAAAAATATATACGTAAAAAAATGGTATAGGCGTTTTGAAAATTTCAACCCCTATTTTGAACCCCTTAGAGATGACTCACAGTAACGTCGAGCTTCGAGGACCAACTAGACGCCGAACGGAACCTATAACCCGAATTTCATCAATTTTTTTTCATGGTAACTAAGAAAAGTGGCCCGTACGGCGTACGGCGGACAGACAGAAATATTTTTATTGCAGTTTTGGATTCTACATACCTTGAAACGTAAACCATCAAATTTTGAGGGGGGGTAAGAATTTTTTTTTTCATGCTCGATTCCAATGGTTCATTATTGAAAATAATAAACCAAAAAAAAAACTAAAACCACGCTTTTATTTTGGAATAATCTAAAAACGCTGCAAATTATTACCTACACCATGGTTTATTATTTCAATCTACAGTTACCTACTTTATCGTTCAAAAATGGTCAAGTTACGTTCGAAAAAACGTCACTTATTTGTTCTTTGATCTTGTTTGTTCCATTTTAACTTGCCCCGGATACTCAGTACGTGTTTTTTTTAATAAATGAAGCTTGAGGAGTTAGTGAATTATCACTACGTCACGCCCGCCTGTTTTTTTCAAACTCCCAATTTCTATTTGCTACTCTAATATTATTTAACATTTTGTAAGCAACAGACCCGATTTTCGTTAACCCCAAGCAATATACTTCTAGGGGGGGTGGGGGGGGGGCTGGAATACCTTATTAGATGCAAGAATATGCGGTCGATTCAAGAATTCTATCACAGAATCAAAAATCAATAACAAACGTTAAGCTTCATGGAAAACAACAAATAATTGATTATTAAGTCCCGCGCATTTTTATGAAACTGTAATTCCCAGGCTCCAGTACTCGATTTGGCTTTCCCGGGGGGAGCTCGAGAAAACAGTGAGCTACGCAGAAGGGGCATCTATACAGGTAAATAATAAACCGCTGTGTAATAATTTGCAGCGTTTTTATTCCATTTTCGGATTCTACGTACCTCGAAACGGGAACCATCAGATTTGAGGGGGGGGGGGGGTTAACATTTTTTGTTTCATGTCCGGTTCCAAAGTTTCAGGTTTTGAAAATAATAAACCTAAATAAAGTGAATATTTTCTTTCTGCTACCCGGGAACATCGGAATTTTTTATGACTAAAAATAAATGCGTCGTCACTAATTAATTAGTTATTAATTAATGATATGTTTTTATTTTTGATTCATGTATTGTCATCGATGATAGATGACTATATGAACTAAATCACTCGCGATGAACTCGCGGAAAACCCACTTCAAATGAAAGTTCGGATGTGGAGAACGCCAAACGATTTCAGGATCTTAATAATAGTACGGATACAAGTTTGGCAGCAGAGGCCGCCCATTCCGGTCAAAATCCGTAAACTTGCGTAGAAATCTCACTTTCAACCACTTTCTGACATCAAACCAACGTCATTTAGCTAGTAAATATAGAAAATGTTGGACCCAGTGACATATTTTTTGCTTTCAATTAGCCAAATCAAATGCGATCGATTTCTTCCTTGAGATGCGATATATCTTCGTTGACTTTTCTTTGGTGCAATTTATCTTTTCTCACTGTGGAAATAAAGAAAACTGAAAGGAGCCATTGCGATTAGGGGTTTTTCCTTTAATGAAAAAATAAAGCGTCCCGTTCGATTTTTGGTAAGGTAGGTAGTAGATATGTCATGTGCACAGGGCTGGAACTGAGTTGGTTATTCTGAATTTCGCACTTCAAGCATCCGAACCACGTAACTAAACCATCTATTCGCTCCAAAGTATTTTCCATTATGTATTTTAACGCCTGTTATTGGCATTATCGCTGAAGTCGCTGATTCTTGATTCAATTTCATGATTCATAGTCTTACACACAAACTAACAAAATCTATTGAACGAACTCCCCAAAAGATGCTTGAAACATAGCAGACTATTTATTTTGTGGAGGTGATCTATCAAATGAAAACTAATTAATTTACTTACGTGTATCTGAGTAGTCCAAACCACCAAGAAACCGTCCCTCTGCATAACAAGGTGCAAAACTGAAAACCACTCCAAGATCAGCTGCTCTGAAGTGGAGTACCTAATACCTACGAAAGTACCAAAACTTCCAGATTCGATAGAATTCGCCGAAAACCCGCATTTTCCGGAGTTCCCCACCAATATCCCAAAGATTGCAAAATTCCTGCTTGTATAGAATTTCACCCGAACAATCCTGGTCCTAGTAGCCTACGTCAAATGACTGGTAGGTAGGCATATATATATAAGTGATATTTAACAGAATGAATGGCTGTAACTGACAGCTTCTTAATGCTCCGAGTGAAGTCATTAATATCTCCTGGGTACAAAAAAGAAAAGAAACTGCAAAGTCCTTGCCACGTGAGATTATTCTATTGGACATACCTACAGAAATGTTGGCTGTTCATTTATTGGTTCTTTCATATGCAATAATTGAAATAGCTATTTTTCGTGGTTTCCACCAATTTTGGCCCCCAAGAACACGAATTAGGCTCCTATTTATGATAAATTATCTTTGAGCACTGATAGCGCCAGTTAACTATCTTGATTCACCTGTTGATACTACTTCTACTTAAAAAAACTACAGGATAAAAATAGAATAGTCTATTTCCACGTAAACTAACAAACTGTAGACCGGTTTCGGTGGTTAAACCATCATCAGTACACAATAGAAGTTAGTAGTATAGTTTCTATTGTGTACTGATGATGGTTCAACAAACGAAACCGGTCTACAGTTTGTTAGTTCACGTGTAAATAGACTATTCTATTTTTATCCTGTAGTTTTTTGCTATGGATTTCCACTACTCCGCCGCAAATGATTCAAGTTATATACTTCTACTTATCTATTATTTCACGGGCAAGCCCAATTACATTATAGCATTCAACAGTTAAGAGAAATGAAATATACTAATGTAAGTAAATTATACAAACAAAAAAAAAAACAAGAAAAACAAAAACAAAAATGCTTCATGAGAACTGATGGGGGAGGAGCAGAACAAAGGAAGAGAGGGAGGAATGGAAAAAGTCGAGCACAGGGTTGATTGGTGAGAAACAGATTGGCAGTCCGAGGGAGTCTACGAAAGGGTTGGCTCCTCACATAGTTCGTAGGGGAAAAAGGGACGTGGAACAATATCGGTGAGCGTGAGGCGATGCGAGGAGAAGAAATATACAACCTCGAGAGAAGCGGGGGACAGTAAATGGTGTGGTTCAAGAGCTTATGGAGCAATGCGAAATTTGCCGAACATCTCCTCCTTTCGAGGGTGTCCAAATGACACTTCCGCCGCAAAAAAATCACGATCTACGCCGGCTGAGGGGATACCTAACTTGAAAGCCACACAGCTCAGGAACTTATTTTGCACTCTTTCAAGGCGGTATTTGTGCACAGCACACATGGGTGACCACTGTTGACGCATATTCGAGGAAAGGGAGAACCAGTGCCTTATACAGTGTTACTTCTAGTGTTATTATACAAATTTATGGTGATTTTAGACAATTTCCAAGGTTTTTGACAGATAAAAAATATGGCGGACGGACATTGCATTTTTGGATTCTAAGCACTTTGAAACGTTAAACAAACAATTCGGAGGGGGGGATGTTCGAATTTTCTTTTGCTGAGCGAATACATAGGTGTATTATTCACATAATAATAAACGAATAATGAACGAAAACTAGGTCGGAGGTAGCCAGACTTCTCCCTCCAAAATGGCCTTCAGAAAGAAGAAGAGATGAGTATTTATTTGATCCTATCTAAAGTTTAACGCATTTTCGTTCAAAAACTGGTAGGAACTTTTACGTACTCAGCTCATAACACTGCAAATTATTACACAACGATTGATTACTTTCCTGCATAGATGCCCCTTCTGCGTAGCTCACTGTTTTCTGTGGTCAATACCCACCCTCGTGCTCCCCCCAGGAAAGCCCTGAGTACCTACTAGGGGCAGTCGGGCAATTACAGTTAAATAAAATAAATATGCTGTGGATTCAAGAATTCATTAAGTATTAATTTGTTGTTATTCATGAGGCACAAAGTTTGTTCAAGTTAAAACACACTGCCAAGGACATGGCACAAAAGCTTCCTTGTGGCCTTCACAGTATGTCACCATTAAATTTTTATACATAAAGATTCAGATTAATTAACGGATTAATTAACATAAAGATTCGGATTAATTAGCTGAATTATTTAACTGTTATTTGATAAGAAGGGTACCTAATTCGAAGTTAGTATTCATGCTTTAAGATAAAGTAATTAGTCCATGTGTCATGGGCCACAACCTGTGCCCACATGACGAGCCCTGGGCACTCGGAAGCCACCACCACCTTGAGGTTGATACGAGGTGATAACCAGCCATTCACCTGAGAAAGTGGTTCACCGGCGAACCTCTTTCTCAGGTGAATTGGTTATCACCTCGTATCAACCTCAAGGTGGTGGTGGCTTCCGAGTGCCCAGGGCGCTTTATGTGGGCACAGGTTGTGGCCCATGACACATGTATAGAACTGAGAACGCAAAGAGTCCGTATCAAATTTCAACTTCCTAGGGTGAACAGGAGAGAATTTAGCACATCAGCTGAACAGGATGCGGAGCCCGTCATTTCATTCGTCAACACAGAGGCCCTTCCAGGTTTCTGGTTCTATGGTCTGGAATGCTCGACGTTTGGAATGCTCGACGTTTGGAATGTACGCGGTGCCAGTGCCACGTGCCACTGCCACCGCTGATTCAATCATGATGAATGTCGTATGGGACTTCAAGGGACCTGTAAGGTTGGTAACACTGATGACAGTGATAACAGTGGTTTTTAGTCATCAGTTGCAATTATTATAAAGTCTCATGTTGATACCAGTTTATTAATAAAAAGGTTGCTGCCGTGAATCAGTGTTTTATTACCGAAACATACAGGACCTTACCCGCAGCATCCCTGAAAATCTGACCAAAATCCGTTCAAAATTGATGGAGTTATGACCGCAACAAGAAAATCTCGTTAGCGCCTGCGCAGAGGCCACCGTTAATTCGATCATGATGAAACTGATACGGGACCAACTAGCACTAAACCCACACAATTCCCTGAAAATTTGATTGAAATAGGATCAAAATTTTGGAAGTTATGGCTGTGGCAAGGAAATGTGGACAGACAGAAAGAAAACCAAATTTGTTCAGGAGGCCCTGAAACGCAAAATGCAAGTAGAAATTTTGATTTTGGAGCACAAAAAAAATTTCATTTCGAAAGTGAAAATAACTTGCCGACTCCGAAGCAAAATGGCCCATCAACTAAATCCGAAATGACCATCATTCTTCAAACGAAATACCTAATATCACGGAACAACCAACTCGATTTCTTAAAGCCATGCGTGATTATGATCAGGTATTCCCAAGCAATGATATCTAGGCTGGATATATACTGTTGTCGACACCAATGTCCACAGCCAGGACACTGAAAGACGAACTATGTAAGAAGCAACAAAACAACATAAACACAAAACAACAAAAACAACAAAACCAACAAAAACTAATATAATATCCATAAATAATCAGTGTGCAATACTTTATGAAAATACACCAGATTCGATCACGAACTTTATCCAATATATATTTTGGTTTATTATTGTCAATAATGAACCATTGGAATCGAGCATGAAAAAACGCTGCAAATCCCTGCACAACGGTTTATTATTTTGTATAGAATACCCTTCTGTTACAGATAACCCGTCTATATAATATTATGTATTTGTCTATACATCCTCGAACTAGTTACTAGGTACCTACCTAAATCACGAGTTAAATGTTGCTAAAATAATTCTGCCGATGACAAACAGTACCTAACAAAAAAAACCACAGTCATGCAGCATGGCTATAAGAGCGAATTTTCGAAGTTTTCGGCATCTTCCTCCACCGCCTAAAATTTTCTGAAAATCAATTTTCGGTCAATGTTTTCCCAACTTGATACCAAACAAAATTAAAACAGGAGTAGTTTTACGCAAAGTAAAATTTGGGGTGGAAGGAGGGGGAGGGGGAAATCAAAAATGTTTTGAATACCAGAAGAGTAGGTATTGGGTACGTAACAAATTTTTTGTTCCATTTTTTGCCGAGTAACACCTCGGTTTGTAGATTTTCCAACGCTGAACACGATGGTGAAGTCAGAATTGCGATATCCCATTCCGTTATCAGATTAGAGCAGACGAACCAGGAAGAACATCTCAAGAAATAACCACGTTTCTTCATCTTCAAAGTGCTCCAGTTTGAGAATGGAGTGAGATATCGCAATTCTGATTTCACCATCGTGTTCAGCGTACAAAAACCTTTAAAATGAGGTGTCACTTGTCAGACTTTTTCATTTTGGGAATTTATGGGTAATTTCCCCCCCCCCTAAAACTCCCCAAAACTCCCCCTTAGGGTGACCCGATTCTGCCCATCTTCGAACTTAGCCTGTCGATTGCCAAGACAGATTTTTCCTGCAAATTTGAACTTTTTATCTCAATTCTTTCGAGAGTTATCGTCTGGAATGACACATACATATATAAATATATATATAAATATATAAATATATATATAAATATATATATAAATATATATATATATATACATATAATTTTTGGTGTCTTTCGGCAGGGAATTCAGGATGGTCTGAAACGGATTTTGGTATAAAAATCTTTCGGAAATTCGAGTTTTAAAAATTTTGGACCGAGAACAATAGCTTCCTTTTCTTCGAAAATTCGCTAAAAAACACACATAATGAAGTTCTGAAAAGAAATTGTTGATGAAGAGTGAAAAAAGTTGCAAAAGTACCTACCAACAAACTCCAGCCCCTTCTACGTAGATGGTATAATGAACCGTTGTGTAATAATTTACTGTTGAGTAATGATTTACCGTAGTAATAATTTACCCATCAATAATACTTCAACGTTTGTTCAAGTTTCACTACCTACCAACAAACTCCAAAAGAGCCATCATTTTTCAAATGAAACAATATCACAGAACAACCAACTCGACTTCATACTCCGCCAATATAATCAGGTGATCCCTAGCAATGATTTTAGAGAGTTCCTAAGAGATAAGTTCATTAGGGAACGGCCATATCTTTTGGCCACATCTAAGGCGAGCAGCCTTTGGATGCTAACCAATAAGTCCGGTTTGACAGAAGGTGGTGGGGGTAGGAGTGAATTAAAAAGTAACGTCACTTAACTTAGCACAACGCGAAATCCATTCCACTACATAGCATAGGTAGGTATACTCACTTTTTTATCCTAAGTTGATATCGCAACAATCTAGCAAATTCTTTGAAAGACGCCTGGAGTAACTTTGAAAGACGCTGGTGATGGTGAGGACAGACGACACATGACGCGTTAAAAAAAAAGACAAAACGCGGCAAAAAGCTGTGCACTGTTACCCCTGAGTAAGGTTAAAGACGATTCCTAAAGTTTGTGCCCTGGGAGATAACGCGCCTTATGTACATATAAGGCCGAATAAGTCGAACTTAAGGAAATAAGTTTGAACTTGGGCGACGCGCATGCGCAGTTGAGATAATTCCGAACACATCTTCCCGACTTTAGTCCTTAGGAACTCTCTTTTATCTCCGCCAAATTTCCTATTGTGGGCGCGTCTCTGGTTACGAGATTTGGTTTGAATTGTATACAATTTCATTCACACTGGAGTCGAAAATGCCTGTCGGTGCAAACTTCGGGGCCTTACTGTGAACGAACGGCTGGACGTACGATGCTCCGGATGGTCATGAAAAACTCGCAAGTTCAAGAACTATTTAAAACCGTAAAAATATTCACGTAAAAAAATGGTATAGGCGTTTTGAAAATTTCAACCCCTATTTTGAATCCCTTAGAGATGACTGACAGTAACGTCGAGCTTCGAGGACCAACTAGACCCCGAACGGAACCTATAACCCGAATTTCATCAATTTTCTTTCATGGTAACTAAGAAAAGTGGCCCGTACGGCGTACGGCGGACAGACAGAAATATTTTTTTTGCAGTTTTGGATTCTACATACCTTGAAACGTAAACCTTCAAATTCTGAGGGGGGGGGGTAAGACTTTTTTTTTTCATGCTCGATTCCAATGGTTCATTATTGAAAATAATAAACCAAAAAAACGCTAACCTCCCCTCAAAATTTGATGGTCTACGTTTCAAGGTTTTTTATAGCAATCAGCCTGGTCGCCAGGATGCATCAGGTAACGACAATAATCAACGGGAATTATAAACTGAAGGAACAAAATAAGTAGGCAGGTAGCGAATCAGGAAGTGAACATATACCATTTCATTCACGATCATGTTGACGAAGCTTTTCAATGCTAACTTCAGGGCCGTCTTGAGAACGAAAGGTTGGACGTACAATGCTCAGGGTGGTCTCAAAAACCTTCCTAAGTTAGAGATCAATTTAAAAACGTAAAAAATGGAGATAACGGCGCCCTGGAAATGCCAACCTTTATTTTTCATCCTTCAGAGAACACTGACAGCAACGCCGAGCTTCATGGACCAACGAGACCCCAAATGGGACCTACAAACCAAATTTCATAACCATTCCGTTCATGGTATCTAAGGAAAGTGCAAAGTAAGGCGTACGGCGGACAGATAGAATTAAAAAAAATATATATGTTCGGATTCTACGTACCATGAAACGAAAACCATCCATTTTTGAGGGAGGGAGGCGGGTTAATTTTTTTTTCTTTCTGCGTTCTCGATTATTCCCTCGATTATTGAAAATAATAAACCAAAATACGACCTTTTACGAAAAAAAATCCAGTTCAACCTCTGCTTGTACTTACCAACATCATTAAAGAACTAGCTGTGTTGCCCGTCGCTGACGGGTAGAACTCGGGGTGGGTCCATCTGACTTCGTTATGTACCTCTCGCTTTACAGATTATATCTCTTAACTGTTATAATGTTAAAGACACAAAGGTAATTATCATAGGTAGGAACCAGCCATCTGAATACGGGAGATGGCTTTGATCCATTCAGCCGTTTTTGCGTGATGGATCATAAACCCCCACCCCTATCCATCTGATCGGGAAGTAAACCTCCTTATGTCCTTCCCTGGTCATAGAAACATTTAAATACGCGAGATGGGTTCGATCCATTGAGCTGTTTTCGAGTATTTAATTTTGTTATGTTTCGGCTTCCCTATAAACCCCCAGCCCTATTCATCAGATCCGGGAGTGAATCCCCCTATGTCCTTCCCCGATCACTGAAACATCTAAATACGCGAGATGGGTTCGATCTATTGAACCGTTTTCGAGAATTTAATTTTGTTATGTTTCGGCTTCCCTATAAACCCCCACCCCTATTCATCAGATCCGGGAGTGAATCCCCCTATGTCCTTCCCCGATCACTGAAACATCTAAATACGCGAGATGGGTTCGATCCATTGAGCCGTTTTGGCGTGATTGAAAGACAAACAGACACCACGAAAATCACCTGCAACTTTAGTTATATAGATTATACGTTACTTTCTAATTATTTACTCAGCTATTCATACTTCAGGCACCAGGTACGAATTGAAATTGTTTGTTCATGTGAAAATTTGCCTCGTGGGTAACTAGGTAAATGCTATTACAAACTATAGTTCATAACAACCAAAAATCGACAACTTACCACCATTCCTCAGCTCAGCAGCTAGCAAATCCTGAAAAACAATTTTAAATTTAATGAGCAGGTAAAATGATGGTTTTGTATTGCAGGTAAGTGGAAATCTATAAAAACTATTCAAGTATCCACATAATTTGCAAAATTTTACTCTTACAATCAGTAAAGGAATCTGATACTTATTCATCATCTTCAGGACGCAACTTCATGAATCCAAGGACACCTACCATACTTTCTTAGCTGTACTACCTGTAGGGTTACCAGACATATTCTTTTTATATATACTCTTTTTTAGGTCCTTTCCTCTGTGCTCTTCTCTCTTTTCTTACCAGAACTCACGGAAGTTGAACTAAAATCTTTGTTGAAAGAAACTTGATTGATAGGGAGATCCAATAGGTTAGGGGTCCAATAGGTTAGGAATAGGTCATGTGTTAAAGCTCTTAATATTACCAATATCGCTATCAGTGAAGATATTTTCATAACAGACCTGGAGTTTTCAAGATGGGATACTGCGGATTCTGATCTAATTTACTACACAAAGGAACCTTCCGTCTTGCATTTGAATGAAACTATAAGAGTAGGTATACTATATTTATGCACCTATTATATCAAAACAACCTTGCGATCGTCTTTGTTGGAAACTAGTTTGACAAAATTGAACAAAGACCATAATATACCTATTATTTTTTATCTACCAGGTTGGAAACCCTTATGAACAAACCCAAGATCTGAGAAGGCCACATCGGAATGGAGTTCCATCGAATGAAGCTTCAACAAAAGAAAATAAGAACACCAATCTATAAATACGAATGAGAAAAAACGTACACTGCCTAGTTTCACATGGACACTGGACCTATGTACCTGCCTACCGAAATAATGAACCGACTAAAATATTGATGGGAATCTGGTGGATAGATACGTCGAATACTCTAATCGAATTAAGGACAGGATGAAATGGTCGAAAAACTATAAAACGTCAAAATGCATCAAGGTTAAAACCAAAATGAACGCTTGTTCATGGATAGTTAAGTCAAAGGGGGACGTAAAATGTAAATTGAGACCTTACGTGGAATGTTATGTTGGAATAAACGGATCCTCTGCAGAAGTAAATGGTAAATTCTCACGCGGAAACTGCGGTAAATTGTCAATTCACTGCACTCATAAAATTAAGCAGATCAGCTAATAAAAATTAAGGAATCCAACTTGAGCTCTTTGGGTTCGGATACGTAACCTAACAACGATTGATCATATTTTTTATCTGATAGCAGGGCATGAATGGCGCTGGAGTTTGGTCAAGGGGCCAAAATTAGCTCGTATCCTTTCCACACCCTCTGAGAACAACTTCCATGAAACACTCGTCGATAACCCAGAAAACCCCAAAATAACCTGTGTCCGAGGTGAAGGAGAAATCCAGCGCACAGCCAGATAAAACAATTTGTTGTGGATACTAACGCAATTGTCCGTGGAACTCTGTTTACATTTTATTTCGGTTGCGGCAATTTATCGTGTTTATTATAAATTTTCAAGAATTGAACCTTTTTACATTATTCTCTATTGTAATCCAGTTTGCCAACTAGGATGGAATGCTGCCGGTTCAATGATATTGAAATTATAAAGTGAGTCGCTTGAAATTGTACACGGAAGTTCGTCGCGAGAGTACGTTCAGATGGCAATCTTCGACAGGTACGATTTGATACTGTACTAATTTTCTACAGTTTCACAATCAAAATCACGAATCAATATTTCAAAACCACACCGAGTTTCACGGTAGACCAAGGAGCCAACGTAAGGCAGAGCCATCAGTGGAAGATGTCAGGTCCAAGTTTCATGGATTTTGAAAAGCGGATGTACGACCTGAAACGTTTGTTTCGTTTGAACGATTTCATTTCGAATTATGACGAATTTTTCGCGTTCGCAAAAAAATTTCAAGCCGTTCAAAAGAAAGCGATCGCTGCCAACAAGAAAATCGATCACGACGAACTGTTGAAGAAGCTGAAAACCAAACTCAGTCTGTCAGAAGAGAATTCCAAGAAACTGGAACTTCCGCCAGAGAAAAGCTCGAGAGGGATTCCGATTGAAATGCTGAAAATGTTTTTAGTAGCTTTGTTCAGTTATATGGATTTTAAAGAGAATGAGAAAGCTGCTAAACTCAAGAAATTGAAGGAATCCCAAGAGAATCTGCCGATTTTTGCTTATAAGGATGAAATACTCAAATCCATTGGAGAAAATAGAATTACGATTATTGCTGGAGATACGGGTTGTGGCAAGTCTACGCAGGTGCCGCAGTATTTGATGAATGAAGGGTATACGTGTATTGCTTGTACCCAGCCTCGCCGGCTAGCTTGTATTTCTCTGTCTAAAAGAGTTGCGTATGAGACACAAAATAAGTTCGGAGAGAAGATTGGTTACCAGATAAGATTTGAAAGAAGGAGGCAAAAAGACACTGTTATAGTTTTTCTAACGGAAGGGCTCTTGTTGCGACAAGTCGCCCAAGACCCACATCTGTCAGATTACGACGTCATAGTGCTCGATGAGATACACGAGCGCCATCTGCACGGGGACTTCCTCTTAGGGATCCTCAAATGCCTCATATTACAAAGAGAAGATCTCAAGGTGGTATTGATGTCCGCAACTATTAACATCTCTTTGTTTTCAGATTATTTCGGTGATATGGCTCATGTCATTCAGGTCCCTGGGCGGTTATATCCAATCAAAGTGAATTTCTCTGAAGTACCTGCTGAGGTTGAGAAGGGGAAGGGTAAAATGAATCCTGAGCCCTATGTGAGGATTTTGCAATTGATAGATACTAAGTTCCCGTCCACGGAGAGAGGGGACGTTCTGATTTTCGTTAGCGGCTTCAATGAAATCAATACAATCCTTGATGCAATCAATGTTTACAATGAAAAAGCTAAGAAATGGATTGCTCTACCTCTCCACAGCTCTCTCTCCATTGCTGATCAGGACAAAGTTTTTGACTACCCGCCAGATGGAATGAGGAAGGTCGTCATATCGACAAACATAGCTGAAACATCGGTCACCATTGATGGGATCAGATTTGTGATAGACTCTGGGATGGTGAAAGAAATGAGTTACGATTCAACCTGTAAAATGCAGCGTCTGAAGGAGTTCTGGGTGAGTAAAGCCAGTGCCGAGCAAAGGAAAGGTCGAGCTGGGCGTACTGGACCTGGAGTTTGCTACAGGTTGTACACTGAGGCTGATTACAATGCGCTAGCTGACTACACGACTCCGGAGATTCAGCGAGTACCTCTGGATTCTCTACTCCTACAGATGATCTCTATGGGTCTCCCAGATGCCAGGAAATTCCCGTTTATTGAACCTCCCGTCGATGAAAGTGTGGAGTTCACCATTTATGGGTTGAAACAACATGGTGCTCTGACTGCTGATGAAAAACTCACAACAGTCGGAGCTCTCCTTTCAAAACTTCCTGTTGACATCCAGATTGGTAAGATGCTGATTACAGGATCAATGTTTCACCAAATTGAACCAGCTCTCTCTCTTGCTGCAGCGCTGTCTGTACAGTCACCCATGACCAACTATGCTTACAGAGATGTCGATTGTGAGAAAATGCGTAGTGATTTGGAGTCAGACCATGGAGATCCTATAACTTATCTGAATTGCTTCAGAGAGTGGCTGGAAGTGAAAAACTCTAGAGATCGCAGCCTGAGCTCAAGGCGATGGTGTAAGCAAAGGGGTTTGGAGGAGCAGAGATTCTACGAGATGAGCAAGATCCGGACTCAGTTCAAAGACCTACTGGTTGACTCCGGGTTGCTGAAGAGTGACAGCCATCGTGTGGCAATGGAAAACATGACTAGCAGCGAACGGGCACTGAGGCACGGAGAAGTCAAGCTCCTGAAAAGTCTGAAAAGATCTGCTGATGATGATGGGCTGGAGCGCAAGAAGAAGTACCTCAAGCCTGATACCTGGCGCATTGATAATGATGATGATAGGGGAGAACATGATGTGCGGGACATCGACTTCCGCCTGAAAAACACACAGTCCCAGCTTCAGAGCTTGATTAGTGCGTCCACTGCCTGCAGCTACACAGATCTTACTATTCTGAAACTAATTCTAGCTAATGGCCTTCACCCTCAAGTGGCTGTGGCTGATGAATTCAACCATTGCAAATCGTCAGGAGAGAAACTGTACCATACTCAGAACAAGCCCTATGTCTTCTTGCACCCAACAAGTTATTTTGGGAATCACAATGATATTCTTCAGCTGACTGATGCAGATATAGTGCCTCACCCTAAGTTCAATTCGAGAACTCCTTTGAGTACCAATCATCAAGTCTTATTTTACATGTCCTTACTCGAAACAAACAAGCCATACTTAGTTAACACTATGAGAATGCCAGCTGCAGAGTCCTTACTGTTATTTTCCAATCACTTGCATTCGAATTCCGATTTCTCGCGAGTGATATGTGATTCCTGGATTGAGCTGAGGTTTGTGGACAGTCAAGTGGGAGAAACGCTACTCGTCAGGATGATCAAACTTAGAGGGATGTGGGAGCGGCTCATGAAAGCGAGGATTGAGGATTCCTCAGTAGGCAATTTGGAAGACGAGCTCACTAGTTTGCTCATAAAAACCATGAATTTTAGGGTGTTGTACAGCGTGAGACGTTTGCTTGTGGCAGATCTCAAAACCTCTTATGTTGGACCTGGCAACAACTTCTATCCCGGTGATAACCCTTTTGTGAAAGATTTTGCTCTCTCACCTGACGATAAAGTAGGAGGAACGCGTCTGACTCCATACTTCACATACGACTGCCTCATAGACTCTCCGTTCGTCGATGACTGGGAGTGTCCCTATTGCAATATGATCGCGCCGTTGTCAGCCCTACAGAAGTATCAACACACTGAGGCCGCTCATCCGGAGAAAAGTCTCCACCTTGAAAACCAATGTGGAGAACAACAACAGAAACCCACCACTTCTAACTCAACCAGCTACTACTGTGAAATTTGCCAAAAGACTTTAATGGTTACACCTGTCGAAGTGCTGAGACATAAAAAAGGACATTTGAAGTAGGTAAAGCTTGTTTTAGGTAGGTACTACCTATTTTTATCTTTGAGGCTGTGATATTAGTGAATAAATATGAAGTTTTGTCGATGATCGCCTTTGCGTTCAGCATTACTTACATCCTTTTCAATTCTCATGAGGTTGTTGGATCAAAGATGGATAGATTCCTCTGGCGTGACTTGTGTCAAATGTTGTCTTTGAAGGTAGTACGACCGGTGGCAAAGCTGGGTGTTTTTAGTTCTATTCAAGTTGTTGCTGATGACTTGCTGCTTGTTCCAGCATCTCTATAATGTGAAAAATAATGGATTTTCCACTATGCTTAACCAACTTATGATTACACCCGTTTTCGCCTCGTTTATATCAGTAATGTTGTACCTGCTTATATGAAAGTTGCTGCGATTTTTCGTCCATGTCTGATCTCATTGACATTCCGGATTATTAGGTTTACACATTTCACTATAGGTACCTACTGCTATGAAAGTACAGAACGTTTCTTTCGGACGGGTGACTTGTATACAAGAAATTTCGTGAAAGAAAACCTGGATTAAAAAAGTACATGTCCTCTTCAATTTTGTTCTGATCAGGAATATACAGCAATTCCCTGTAGTTATTTATAACAAGTTTCAAGTCGAAGTTTAGCTGTTATAGTTGGATGGTTCTATGTTTGCGATTCCAACCCAATTACGGGTGCCTACCTATTAGCACGTTTTCAAAGAAAATGTAGCTATCTTGCTCGTTCCAAAACTTCAGAGATGTGCCCTGTAACAGTGCGGCTGTTCTCGAGTAGTTTATTGGTCTGGTGGAGATGGGATCCGTGGGTGGAAGCCTAATCGATATCCCTTCTTCACCGGTGATAATCTCGCTGGTCTAGGATGGGGACCCGACGGTCCACCCCCACTGTCATGGTAGCACAGCATGGTTAGGTAGGGCTGAGCAATTCACCATACTCCATCCACTTTTTGTGGGCTTATCAGAAGGATAAGCCCAAAGGTTACCCAGAAGTATTCCTTTACTAATAAGTGAAGTGGGGTCGAAGGGTTTGGTTTGGAAAGGCATCCCCCATCTGTACAACGCTTCGCGGCCATTTTCCCCACCACCCTCAGCCCATCCCGCTGTCCGTAAGTGCCCTTTCTAGACCAAGCCCGATCGATTCCCAAAATATTCTGCTAGGCACCAAAGGTTTGATGAAAAACTTTCTTGATAACTTGGAGAACCGGATTTCTAACGTTATCCACACTACAATAACCAATGGGTAGTATCTACGTAGCGGCTCGGAATTTAGGGCTCCAATCCCACCACTTAACATCCTCCTGTCATATCCCCCCCACCATCGCCACACCTGTCCACCCCTCTGCCAAACTCTATACCTACCTTCACACCACCCTAACTGACGGACCGGATAATACCTACATCAATTGGCTTCCCCACCCCCTTTCCACCCTTTAGAGTGTCAGTATAATTAAAATATACTGAGCTCATTTGAAGGTGATTGATGCCATGTCCCAATAGTTGTTCCATCCTAACGATGAAGGCTGATCACCTAGAGGTTGCCCAGATGAGCACAATTCACTGGACATTATCCACCAATACCTACTCATATGTAGGAGCTTTGTTCTCCACCAGTAAAATATTATTGAGGTAGTACCATTACGATGGAGGTTAGTCACCTTGAAGTTGTTCAGATGTCCTTTCCTGAAGAACTTCATACTACTTTTCATTCCCCCTTTTTCCCTCTCATACTTCTGCTACCCAGAAGTATGTTGTGGGGAGGAGTGTAACACTGCAGCTGTTCTCGAGTAGTTTATTGGTCCGGTACAGACGGGATCGGTGGGTGTTAGCCTAATTGATATCCCTTCTTAACCGGTGATAATATCGCTGGTCTAGGAGGGGGACTCTCGAGGGTCCACCCCCACTGTCACATCCCTGTGAACTGCAAACCCCTCCAAAATCCGTTTCCTGCATCAGAGATCTAAATGATAGATTTTCACTTTTTCATGCAGATGCATATAAATGTATGCTTCATTCCGCACGATGCCCCTTAATTTCCGTGGTGAAAAATTCGTTCTTGCACAGAAAAACGGTACGCAACAGTAAAAATTGTTGATCCAAAAGAATCATAAAAAGGATTTTAGCAACATAACATGGGCATGCGGGGTGTTGTCAGTCATGTTTTTTTGGGGCGCTGAGTCAATTGCAACTGGTCCCAATCCGATTAGGTGCACCCAGCATACAAAATTTACAAAACTAGTCCAAAATCCAAAAAACTTGCACATTTTTTTAATGAAGGCATGTGAGATGTCGTTTACCATGTTTTTTTTTTTTTGGGTGGCCTAATCTATTGCGAGTAGTTTCAGCACAATCAGACTGCATCCAGTGATCAAAATAACGATTTTTGGTTCAAAACACCCCAAAATGATCTGTTGACATAACTTTTCTGCATGACGTGCCACTCTGGTCTCAACAAGTGCCCAATCAGCAGCCCCATGACACCGGTGCTAGTTCACGGTTCTGGCACTAATTTCCAGTAATCGCTGCGATCGCACGTCTTCTCCCACCCTACCACCCACCAACTCATGTAGACGCTCCGACTCCGTTCCGCCATTTGTATTTTCTTGTATGACAATAATATTATACCTAGGATTTCATCCACAGAAAACCCTAGTATACTACGTATTCATCACTACAGTTTTTACGTTTTAACGCGCGAGGAGGTTTTAATTTCATTTCATTCCATTGTTTTTCATTTCATTCCATTTAATTCACCACACAAACTTTCTTACAGAAACTTTCTACGTTGTAACGTGCGACGAGGTTAGTAATAAAACTTACGTAGGTAATAGGCTCGTGAAATTTGAAAATACTGCTTTCATGTACGGAATTCGTATTTTTCATTAACTGAAGTCGTTCGTTTTCTAGATAAGTATGAGTTGGGTTGTAAATTTCAAGTGCGCCGCTATCGGATGTGACTTTCGATATAAGACTCATCCAACTGCTTCCTTTTTTTGCTTTCCCGCCCCGAATGTGACCAAGCCCGACCATCAGAGACGATGGTCGAACAATTCCATTGTTACGACAATAGATAATTAGAATGCAATTAAATTAATGATATCAACTATCCACAAGCTGTGATGTCAGTATATGTTCGAATTGTAATAATTAGTCTATCAATATTGACGATGGTCTAACAATTTCATTGTGACGACAATAGATAATTAGAATGCAATTAAATTAATGATATCAATCATAGATAGATTTTAACATAAATGTATACGTATGTGTCACTCCAGACGATATCTGACCTTGGGTATGTTATAAAAATTCCAAATTTCGCCAAAATGCTCTTATTGCCATACAAAAGGATGAACAATTTTCAAAAATTCGAAGGGAGTCAAATTTTTGTAGTCAAATAAACGTAATATTATTTAGCTTTTCAGTCATATTTTGAATTACCGTTTAATGTGATTCTTGTATTTGTTTGTTACTTTTGTGATGGACTATTCTTAAGATTTAATTTTAATTTGTGATAAGGTTTTCGAGCCAATGGGGGGGGGGGGGGGGGGGTTATTACCCCCACTAACCCCCCCTGGCTACGCCACTGACGACAATAGATAATTAGAATGCAATTAAATTAATGATATCAACTATCCACGAACTGTGATGTCATATGTTCGAATTGTAATAACTGTTCAATCCATATTGTTGAATAAATATTGTTTTACCGTACATTTGCTTTAATTATTGTATTAATTTCATCCTTTCTCGTACATTTACCAAGGGTGTGGAAGAGAGGCGGATGGAAATGGGGTCGGGGGGGGGGGGGGGGGGAGGGTGATGGGGTTGAGGAATGGTGGCGGGGGTTTGTTGTAGCAACGAAGTAGGAGTGGGGCGGTAACCAAGGTGTCAGGCGCATGCGCGAGGATTCGGGGGGTCTTAGTTCAGGTTTTGGCCACTAATTTCCGCGTCGCAGCAGCTGTATGCTGGCAACCACCCCCCACCCTGAGTGTCCCTTCTGTACGTAGTATAGTAGGGTTTTCTGTGCCAATCAGGCCGTAATGAGTGCTGTGACAGGAGACCATTAATTTAAATTCCACCAAGGCATTGGCTCAGGTCATTCAAGTATAATGAGAAGAGGATAGGGCTCACATTGCATCCCTGCTTCACTCCCGAGCTTGTACTGAAGGACTCTGACACATGACCATTCACCCATACTGTACTTCTTGTGTCTTGATAAGGCTGGGAGATGGGGGGGGGGGGGGGGTTGATGGGCGGAATCCGTATAAACTTGCTGTTTTATGCTGACAATATAGTGCTGATAGGGCAGTTTATCGGGAGGATCAGGCATCTTGCACATTACGTTGACCTGTGGAGCCTCACAATAAACCCATGCAAGTTGCAGGTCGTCGTTTTCAGGCAGAATGGAGGGAAACTTCCAAGGAATGAGATACTGGGATAATGGGAAAGTGCTGGGGCAACCTGAGCATCGATTCGCGAACCGGACTGCAAAGGAGATCATCCAACGGGGGATTGCCTGGGCAGGGGTGTGGCACCATAGAATTCTCGAGGCCGAGCCTTTGAGCCTCCCTGGTTTCGTGGAAGGAGTGATTTGGCAGGAGCGTCACTTGGAGCTCTTAAGAGTGAGACCAGCCACTGCCGAGCCGTACCTTGTGAGAGGCGGAGATTATCATGAAGCGCAGGGGGGGAATTGCTGAACGTAAACTGGGAGCCGTGGGTGGAGGGTAGGACTTACCTTTGTGCTCTCTATAACCGAGGCGTGAATGAAACGACAGAGCACTTTATAGCGCACTGCCAAATCCTAGGGTATTACAGAAAAATGTATTTTGGGAAGGCTGAGCTCTCCAGAGGTGAACTGTTAGATGTGCTCAACGGGGAGGAGGGCTGGTCTCAACTGTGCTCCTACTATAAAGTCGCCTGCCGTTACAGAGGATCCCATAGCAGAATTTAATTACGATACCTAACTTTACCTAATAAGAACTGTAAAAAAGTAAATAGTTATAGTTATCTATCTATCTATATATAAAAATGTATGTATGTTTCTTGTCCTTAATGCGCGGCCGTACCGTTTGTCCGATTGGAATAAAAGTTTTTCCAGCTCATTCCTTCCACTCCCGGGACGGTCATAGGGTATCGGAATCTTCCGCAGACCTACTCCTTATCGTCGAACTGGCAGACCTTCGCAACGGGTAAATACGCCGTAAGAAAATGACGTCATCGGAACAACTTTCGGAAACGATGACGGTCAAAACCGGACTGGCTGAAAAGTTATTTTCTTCCTGTTTCCAACGACACCAGAACGATTTCTGTGCGATAAACCGTTCGTCCGCTACAAGAAAATGGTCGGATTATAGTGACTCGAAAAACTGCTATAAAAAGTGTTAGGTACGCGTTTGTATGGCAACTACTTCGAGATGACGTGAACCCGTACCAATTCAACCTAAGTGAAGGCGAATTATAGAAGGTACTAGAGTAAAAAGTAGTTGAATGTTTTAGCGTGTTGTTGAATAGTTCATTCGACATTTTTTTGCCGGCTGCAACGCGCCGGGTAACCAGCTAGTACCTACCTAATAAAATAAAACTGAATGTAATAAGATACAATAATAACAAAAGTATTACTTCAACATTTGGGATCCTTAGAAAATAAGGTGTATAAGCATTTGATAAAATAAGATGTATTTATGTTAACGGAACTCCCGCTGACGGTTTTTACCATAGTGGTATCATGTTTTTTCCATTTATTGTAAAATGTATATTGATTGATTGATTAATTAATTTAAATTCTCAATTTCCCAAATGCTTGAAACCTCCTGAGTCTCAGATTCCACCCGAAAAATCCGTTTTTTTTCCCTTCTGAAAATTAGCACTCGCAAGGCCTTAGGAAGATACGCCATCACTTACTCACTTGGGGTTGGTCACAACCCGAAATAATAAGTCATTTTCATCAACTCTTGTTGGAAGCCCAAATATGGAGCCTTTCCTCTAGATGAGAGGTAGTCGAAATGACACTCCAAAACACATCGTTATAAATACAACCTACGCACTCAGTGCAGTTATGAACAGTGTGCAACGCACGGATTGTCCAACTGAAACACAACAATCTGGTTTGAATAAAAACTCGGCATTTTCATAAGGCAAACTGTTATTTTGAAAAATAGGCACAACAATGGAATCCTTCCATAACAAAAAACCATTTGTCTCCGGACAGCTATCAAATCATTTCGTCTACAATTTCCAGAAAATTGCTTACGTTAAGTAGTAAAAGAAACTAAAAATTAGTCGGTCGGTTATAAGAAAGTAAAAAGTAACAAAAAAGAAATATAATAGGTACTTCTTTTCTTGACAACGTTCTTTTCAAAGAATCATTGACAACATGCGATAAAAGGGATCAACTGTACAAACTGAAAATTAAAATTGTCGTCAGGGGAAAAAACCAGGTACCGGAATTATCTGCCTGTTTGTTAGTCAATCTGGATGTACACAGTTCACCTATTAGTAGTTATTTCTCAAAATTGTCACATTTACATTACGGGTTTCTCTCTAAGGTTTCCATTTCGGTTCCTAAGCTTGGCTTTTGTAGAACGATTTTATGAAAAGGAATTTGAAATTATGATAACATACAGAAAACGAGTGAGAGGCGGAAAACAATACAGAAATCACGCTATTGTTTTTCTCACCGCGTTTTGTTGGGGGTCCACAAGTGATTTCGGGGGATGGGCGAGCCATGGGGTTGTACTTATTTTATGTACACAATTTCTGATTTTTTGTTTGAACATTCAGATGAATTTCCCGAGAAATGTGTAGTAGGGTGTTTTTTAAAAATTTATTGTTTTGTCTTGTTTTTTGCTTTTAAATTTGTAAAAAGAGAAATCCAGTTATGTCCCTTGATGATAATCAAGCGGCGGCTTCTACTTCCATTCCAGCAGACTCTTCTTTGACTGCCTTCTTCTTTTTCTTCTTCCCCGCTTTTGGATTGGCGGAACAGGTGAGCAGAGCCTGAAAATCGACCAAACTCGAGCTAAAGCGACGTCATCGGCAATAACTGTGGCGCTGGTTTCGCGAAATGCGACAAGCGCCAAATCGAGCCAAGATCGAGAAAATGTACTTTCAGATGGATCTTCGCGTGACATTTTGAGTGCATCAAGTGGTGGTCATACGGGTTTCCCAAACCCCATAAACATCAGGTTTTTCTACTATGGGTACCATTTTTTTGTACAAATTATGTTTCTTATGAACGATTTCTACATTTTTATTAAATGATTCGTCCACTTTTGTTGAAAATGTCTAATAAATCATCTTCCGAATTGTTTGTAAACAGCATTTTTTGGTGATATTTCTTCCGAACTGTCTTTTTTCATTGAGATTTGAACGAATTTACTGCGCAAATTACTATTTCTTCTATGTGAACTCCGCATTTCCTGGTTGGTGACTAGAAGCTCATAATACGTTTCAACCAAACATGAAACTCAAATTCTTTGTTTTCAAACGCGACAACTGGATATTTAGGGTTTTGCAAAAATGTCTGACCTGAAATTGATTCTGAAGCGAACGAAATTGACAATTTCATCACATCATAAATATACACAATCAAATCCAATAGGTAAACTTGAGATTTATAACAGAAAGACTTTTTATCGAGTTAGTATAAAAAATAAATAAATAAATTTATAACAAATTTCTGAGAATTTGGAATAGTACAACTTTTGCGAGCAGGTAAGATCACTGGAGAAGGGCTGTGAATATTGCCTATTGGAAAGGGACATTGCCTATTGATTCAAACGTCCAACACTATGTACCGCCACAGGCGTCTTGGTGACTTCAAACCCCCTGTTACAAGAAATACAACCCTACAAATTCGATCGACAGTGGGCCGACGGATTTACCTGTAATTATACATCCGATTCCATTCTACTTCAATCCCAAATCTGAGGATTTCTTCGTGCACCATTTAGCATTCAATGCTCGCATCATCTTCAAGGGGCATATCAAATCACTAAAAGGCAACCGTGGTGGCACCCACGTATGGCTCAGATTGTTCAACAGGGTTGAACCATTTTCATTGATACTCAAAAGAAGAAAGGAAGCTCCACTGCAGTGTAGAGATTTCTCCCTGCGTTATAGGGGATGTAGCCAATATGCTATTCAGTTGTTCAATGGATTCAAACTATATCTCCCCAACACGATCTTGTCGTTCAGTGCTTCACCCCGAGTTACCTCAAGTTACTTTGTTATCGACCAAAAAGCAGTGAATATCATTAATAAAAAACAAATAGGACGTCTTACCTTAAGCTCAGGATCCTCTATACTGTGTTCAGATTTGAATTGTTCAACCTCGAACGGCAATCCAGTAATTTTGTGTGGGCCATTGGGCATCAACAGAACAGTAAATTTAAATTGCACAACTGTCTCACCTGTAACATGAGTCAAAACACAAGGTATGTATCGAATTAGAGCTAAAAAATATGCAAGAGTTTTCTCTAAATCGAGTTTGTCACGCAATAAAATAATCAGAAAAGTCTCAAACGATTAAAAGCAATACTTTCAAAACATCACGGAACAAGTAAAACTAAAGTTTCAACCAAGAAGTGCAAAGCTCAACAGTAACACAGAACTAGATCAAGACTAACGAACTATTCATTTCCATTGTGAGCCGAACTGTATCTGCCATTCATAGCTATTTACAACTGCTAGTTTTCACTAACACTTAGAAACGAGACGATCAAAAATTACCAAACCATACGGGGATTTCGAATTCAAACATGGTGGGCCAGCCTAAACAAGTAAGCCTACCACAGTGCCCTAAAACACAGGTCTAGCAAGGTTTTGCAGGTAGCAAAAATCTGTTTTAATATTCATAGATTACACAGATTCCATGTTTGTGTACCATCACATTGTTGTTCCAAGTTCATACGGATTTGACAGTGCTGCGCCAAGTGGTTTTCCCTTCACTTCATCCCCCACACCAAAAATGACTCTTCTTAAGACATCTTAAGTCTATGTTCGTTTTTGATAATTTTTTTCTGTGGCTTTCCGAGCACCATAAGTGTCCCATACAGGTTTACTAAAGCTAATGCTCGTGGTATTTTTGTACCTAAGGAATAAACAAAAAATAATCAGTGACTCAATATTTTCTCATTTAAGCCGTTTTCAGCTTCATAATAATCAGCCGGAAAAAAACCGACACTTTTCAACCATTCCACATGTTTTAGTCAACATAGTCTGGGGTATGTTCTATGTTCAACACTGACTCCAGTTGAAAGCCATCAAACCAACATGGCATCCCGTAACACTCACGTGGAGTCACTTTCAGTGTCACATCAGCACAGGACAGGAAACTACTTAGGTACTATTTTCAGTTAGTTAGTCGCCTTCGTCATTCACATTTCGTGGCACAACAACATAACCTTTGAAGTAGATACCTACTAGTGAAAGGTATCAATTAATGGGGATCATAGACGTTTTCCCAGAAAACATCCACGTTTTGTTGAAGCGATGTGCTATATCGATGTTTTTCCATAGATTATTCAATAACCTAAAAAAGATGGCCTTGGCCATGTACCAAACAAAAACTGGTTATCCTTAACTACAGGAGTGAAGGAAAATAAGAAGAGCGTGTCTACTCTAAACTAACTTCAAAGTAGTATCTTGGTCATGACCTGACGGTAAGAGGTAAAGAAAGAAGAAAAATAAGCACAACCACAACAGTGTTATCTCTATTACTATAATTATTATAACAATTGAATTCCAGTTCTCAGGAAAGCTCTAACCTACCTCATCTTCCTCGCCACCGCAACTTTAGTACAATAGTAGACATAGATATGAGATATCGATGTTTCATCAGTCAATACCCATCCCTAGTACCTACCTCTTGTTGTTGCTGTTGTTTTCTATTCTATTCATGTAGAACTCAGGTAGGTACATATCTTCTTCACACATTATGATATCATGCAATGTCTAATGGCGGGGCCTTATGATTTCAGTTTTGTAAAGTTTTCGGTTCAACATTTTTATCATGGACGAGGTGCCACATAACGTCCCTTATGTATCATAATTTGATATTTTCTTTGAATTTAGGTGAAAAAGGTTTAATTTAATGAATAAGGAGCAGCAACGATTCCTAGGATCCGTACAAAATTACTGTTGTGACCTACCTGACTTTTCGTAGAGTACATGGAACGGCTCAATAAGTTTGTGACTGACACATTCGTTAACGCCCATCCGCGCTTTGTTTTCTTCGGTGAAACTCCTAAGGGTGAAGGGCATGGAGCCATGTTTGTCTCGAACCTCCGAGTAGAACATGCGAGAAGCCTTCAGCTTCAATTGGTATGTTTCGTCCGTCTTCTTGTATACGGAGACTCTCGTCGCCATTTCACGACCCTGAAGAGAGGGAAATGGATAAATCAATCAAGCAGATAACATGGGACAACAGTGGGTACTTCTGAAACATCCATATCACAATCTGCACCAAATGAGTACCTAATAATTATTGCCGCGGTACCCCTCATAATATACCACTCAGAATAGTACATAAGATTGTTTCAATAAAGCCAAGGAGAAGGCGAGCAACGTGACATAAGGGGCGCAACCAGGAAGCCTCCCTCCATCGATCCTCCAACGGCGTTCAACCACCGGACCTCGCTCTCATAAAAGATCCCAAAGAGGCAGTAACTTTTCTGGCCTGGCCAATGTGGTTTACCCTTTCTGGGCATATCGTCTAGTATCCAACGTGGTGGTAACCTTTCTGGCCTAGGCAATGTGTGTAACCTTTCTGGATACTAGCTACCTCACACCCGCGTTCTCCATCTCACTCTCTCCTTTCCAAATCTCACCTACCTCGATCTTCTCATCACCACAATTATTACTGCTTAAAAAAACTCTGCCTAGCTTTTGGACACTACACGTGCACAGTCCAAAATACTGCTGTAATGAGAATTTACTATTTGGGGAACAGCTCCACTAACGTAGATTTTCTAAAAATATATGCTAAGGGAGGTCGATCTAGTCTACATGCATCTAGTCATCAAATAAAACTGTGAACCCAAAACGCCAGGTAAGTCGTTGAACTGAACACAGAAAATGGCCAAATTTAGGGTATTGGCATTTAATCGCCAATGAAAGCCCCGTTTGAATTAAAGTTGGAATTAATCACACATCAAGTGTAGTTCAAATCTGGAGAGGGGTTGCGTTGAACCAACATGGATACTTCTTGCGATTACTACCAACACTGAGAATGAAATAAAAAGCTAATTAGATAGATTTTTCAGTCACAAATTCCCTGCTAGGCAAGACAAGAACCATCAACAAGCTTTACCTTACGATCTATACGTATAAGATCCGTGGAACTATTTCAAAATTAGAACACCAAACTTACCACGCCTTCGCCAGTACTGACGAGAACGTCCATTGCGTAGACCTCGTGAGTTTCCAGCTCGAACTTTTCATGCTCCTTCTTCTGGGCGTCAGTCGGGTTCTGGATGATGGTCTTCTCACCGTCGATCTTCCCCTGCTTGAGCTGGTGGCTGAGCATGCCTTCAACCGGCTTGCATTTGTATGCTTCGCACGCCTTCTGCACGGCTTCCGTGATTGCGTAAGTCTGCCCAAACAATTATAACGATAAAATATTAACTGAGACACGTGCTAACATGAAAGCATGACGTGGTAGCGAAAAGGCTACCAAAATGATCAAACAATCATAAAAAGCTTGTACTACATCTCAGAGATGAAGAATTACAGCAATGGAAAGAAAACAACGTTAAAAGCATAAAGCGTACCAATACTTCATGTTATTAGGGAGTTTTCGCCACCCTTTCAACCTCAGATGTTATACACTAAATGAATGAAATCTACGTATGCACATCCTTCAAAATGTTAGGTTTGAAGCACTACTAAAAAGTTGTCTTGCCAATTATGGCAGTACTTTACCCGCCATATTTGAAGCGATGATTAAGATAAACCGAACTTTTCTCTGAAAGGCTCGCTAAAGGTTCAAGACATCGTTAATGTTGTGTGCTGGCAGGGCAGTCGGACGAAAAGCCCCAGCCTGAAATGGCTGTTTACTCTACTTTACTTTTCAACTTGGTGCACATGTACAGATGATGCCCTCAAATTGCGTTCAACACGAGTGCTTACAGTGTGGCTGAAACTCACTAATAATATCCAGATTTAAAAAAATGAACTAAGTGGGAAGTTTAGAGCCCTGGCTTGAGAGAGATAAAGGCTAAGCTATGCAAGATGTAGTCTGAACCAGTTTAACTATTTTTCAAAAATTATATTACTGTTAATTGGCGTTTAAACAGTGTGAGTTTGATTCGCGAGGCTGATGCGCAAGTCAAACCCACGAGGCAACACACCGAATCATCCCACAAATCTAAATCTGATGCGCGAGTCACCAGGGAAAACAGTGAGTCGCCATTACCTGTGAGGCAGCCATGGTGCCCACTACCTGCAGCTGAGTCACAACCATTAACTGTATAAGCATGCGTTTTGAAAAGATGGCGAGAACACGAAGGAAAACGCCAACAAATGCAGTAAAGCAACAGGTTATGAGAGATACGCAAGTCGAATTTTTCACTGGGAAACGAACCCATCAACGTCTTCCTCGATGTCAAACTTGAAAGCGGGAGTTTAAGATCACGTGCTCTCTCCCTCCACAAATCTTCTCTTTCAATTCTGTTGTGGTATAATTTGTGTTCTCCACAACACAGAGTAACATTATTTATACTTCTGAATTAATATGATGCATTGTTCTTGGTCATTCTTCATTCACGAATCACCAACAGTTCACACTGAGCGAATGGACATACTGAATCACCTTTGACTTGCCTCGGAGACCGACAGGCAGATGGCTCACTGCGCAAGCCTCATTAGTCAATTCCCGCCATGTAACCCCCCTCTAGGTCTACCTATAAATTTGGATCCGTTGGTCCAAAAGCAACAACGGATAATGATGGCTCTTCCGATTCTATTACCTGGTTGCCAGGCTTTAGAAGCCGAAGAGCAGCTTGGGATGCGTAGTGGGCCGCCAGCATAGCGTCCGCTTTCCTCCCAGTGATTTTCTCATCAGGTTTAGCTCCAACGATGATTGTATGCGCCACCACAGCAATAAAACCATCAATATGCGCACCCAGATCACTGCACAAATGGATGTTTCAAGCAGATTAATAAATTGCTAAGACCCAAAATGTTATAATAACCAAAATAATAAGAAGGTATCTATTCTCTAGGAGTGATTGGTTTATCATTTTCAGAATTAGTGCGTCTAGGAATTCTTAGGACTGGTTGGTCATTCTACTGGTTTGAAACGGGACACTTCCTTAAATCACTGTACTCACACTTTGACAACATCGCCATCCTTCAAATTCACTTGTTCCGGCTCACTTTCCAGGGGTGAATAGTGGCAGATGCAGTTATTCACCGAAATACACGTTGGGAAAGCGATACCTACAAGATAACAGAAAAATTACATCAACACTGACTAAAGAGAGGAAGAGGTACCAACACTCGAGGTTAAACAATTATTGAGAAATAGACGTGACAGTAAAATCTGCCAAGATTTCAAAATGAATACCAAACAACAATTCCGGTCAATCAAAATGAAAACTAGAACTCCAATAGAATAATAAACCCATGTGACAAGGACTTTGCAGCGTTTTTCTTGTTAATTCTGTAGAATTGTTGCATGTCTAGGACCTACCTATCCTATCTTTCTGTTTCCTCCTCTTCTATGTTAATAAAAACCACAGTCATGCAGCATGGCTATAAGAGCGAATTTTCGAAGTTTTCGGCATCTTCCTCCTCCGCCTAAAATTTTCTGAAAATTAATTTTCGGCCAATGTTTTCCCAACTTGATACCATACAAAATTAAAACAGGAGTAGTTTTACGCAAAGTAAAATTTGGGGTGGTAGTGGGAGGAGGGGAAATCAAAAATGTTTTGAATACCAGAAGAGTACCTAGGTATTGGATACGTAACAAATTTTTTGTTCCATTTTTTGCCGAGTAACACCTCGGTTTGTAGATTTTCCAACGCTGAACACGATGGTGAAGTCAGAATTGCGATATCCCATTCCGTTATCAGATTAGAGCAGACGAACCAGGAAGAACATCTCAAGAAATAATCACGTTCCTTCATCTTCAAAGTGCTCCAGTTTGAGAATGGAATGAGATATCGCAATTCTGATTTCACCATCGTGTTCAGCGTACAAAAACCTTTAAAATGAGGTGTCACTTGTCAGACTTTTTCATTTTGGGAATTTATGGGTAATTTTCCCCCCCTAAAACTCCCCCTTAGAGTGACCCGATTCTGCCCATCTTCGAACTTAGCCTGTCGATTGCCAAGACAGATTTTTCGTGCAAATTTGAACTTTTTATCTCAATTCTTTCGAGAGTTATCGTCTGGAATGACACATACATATATAAATATATATGTGTGTTGGATCGATGTCCAGGTTGTCGACCGTTTTAACAATATAGTTAAAGGAGTTTGTTGAGTGTTTTCTATGGCTTGAACCAAACGTCTTCAACTCTGTAAGTACATAGCAATTTTTTCTTTTTCCTAATTGTAAATCTACCATGTCATCAAAATGAACAGCTTTTACTTCACAATAGTCCATAATTACAAGTAGTATATCATTTCAATATTTTCACTTCAGTAGATACATTAAGAAGTTCAATTTGTTTGTTTGTAGCCCATGAATATGGCGGAATAAACTGCCGAAACGTCGGGAAAAAACATCTCAACTCATTGACCGATCCTCAACAAACTCCTTTAACTATATAAATATATAAATATATAAATATATATATAAATATATATATAATTTTTGGTGTCTTTCGGCAGTGAATTCAGGATGGTCTGAAACGGATTTTGGTACAAAAATCTTTCGGAAATTCGAGTTTTAAAAATTTTGGACCGAGAACAATAGCTTCCTTTTCTTCGAAAATTCGCTAATAACCGCATTTGTTAACGGACAGCGAAAGATGATCTTGGAGAGAGGTTAGTTTGCACGTCCTTATTAGTACCAATAGTTGGAAACCCCAGTTTTGGTTGACTGAGAGTGATTTAATTCGTACCTTTACGGAGGTCTTTCTCTTTTTTGAACACCTTGCTCGTCTCCTCGTTCAGCAGTGAGTCGCCGAATTCGCAGATTTGACGGACGGACGCATCAGGGACACATGCTTCGATGACTTTCTTCAAGACACCTGAAACGTCGTTCAAGTATCCATGAGAAACTCACATGGTATTCATACCACCATCACGTAATGAGGGTTCTGAGCAACAAGTTCGGCTGGCAGTGGTGAACGCTTACGCCAATTTTTAGTGTGATTGCAATGGTTTATGTTGAATGCAACAACATTTTATCAAATGTGAGCAAAGAACTGGGGCTTTACATCTGATTAGCCTAAGGGTGTCGGGGACGTCATCTCAGTAGGATCAGAATTTGTCCATTAAATCCATTCAAAGATAAACATCCCAAGGCATTTAAATATTGATGAAAAGAAGAAATTGATACCCAAAAAATTACTTCTATTATTGTGGAAGTCTTGAATTTTGGAATAACAACGAACATGGTAGGTAACCACGAAACATACTATTAGGTACCTGCTGCATGCATTAAAGGGGACAATAACTGAAAAAGTTCCAGTCTACACTCAAGATTACATGAGCGAATTTCGGCAAGTTTTGAAAAACACTCAAACTTACGTCTTTATGATGAACAATATTATTTTGACGAAGCGATTTATGAAACTCAAATTTGGGCCTAGATTATTCTAACTTTTGTTAAATTCAGTTTTTCTAAGTAATTTATAGTGATTTTAGCAGTAGTACCGACTTTTGACCCACAAAAACTCAAATTAGACCCACATATTGTTTTCGAAAATTGCTATCTCCGTATACATTAGGATGCTGAAATCCAAGGATGGATTCAGGGGTGTAGTTCCGTATGTGGCCCCACATTGAAACCAATGGAAATCTGTCATTATCCTATGAAGAAATGAATTTGAGGAGTGCTCGGAAACCTCAGAATCTCCTCTTTCCCATGGCTTCATGATGAATTAACTTTCTCCTGCGCGTACATGAGAAATATGGAATTGGAAAATGTGGGGGCACATACGGAACTATTACCAGTCGCGAAGTTCCATATGTGTCCCCACGCTGTTGTGATCAGTGGAACAATGAACCCTAAAACCCTTTTGTAGTTGAATTTTGATCAAACATCGTTGATGTTTATATTGTGTAGGATGGGGTGTAATTCATTTCTTCATAGGATGACAGATTTCCATTGGTCTGAAAGTGGGGACAATGCAACGAAGAAAAAAGAAAAATAGTTCAAAACTATGTAGATACTAAGTGTAAGATTATGGTGTACTAAAAATCATTTTTGGACTCTACACGACCGGTTTTTTGGTTTATTATTCTGTGAATAATACACCTATGTATTCGCTCAGCAAAAAATTTTTATAACACCCCCTCAAACTTTTTTCTTTTACGTTTCAAGGTGCATAGATTCCAAAACGCTGCAAAGTCCTTGTCACATGGGTTTATTATTCTATTGGACATACCTACAGAAAGGTTGGCTGTTCATTAATTGTTTCTTTCATGCGTAATAATCGAAATAGCTACTTCTGATGGTTTCCATTAATTTTGGCCCCCAAAACACAAACTAGGTACGCTCTTTTTTTTCTTTTTTTTTAAAACTATCTTTGATAATTGGTAGTGCCATTTAATCGTCCTGAACCACGTCTTGACACTTTTTCCAGTGTTATTATACAAACTGATGGTGATTTCAGACGATTTCCCAGGTTTTTCACTCATAAAAAATCAATTCTGGGAGCTGAACATTTGGTAGAACTCAATTTTCCACTCTTTGGTCAAAATCGACTTCATATTCGGTCTTCTCGTCCCCAAAAACATAGAAAACGATATCTCAGAAGCTCATGTTACCAATATGTTGCTAAAACGTAAAAAGTACCTATTTTTACACACATTTTCACTCATAACACCCCTGGGTATATTCCGATCGGGCTGAAAAGTTTCGGGACACAACTAGGGCCCAAATGGAGCATGTGTGCGAAAGAACGATTTTTTTAGACCGAAAATGAAGCCTGTACACGTGATACGGCGGACGGCGGACGGCGTACGGCGGACGGCGTACGGCGGACGGCGTACGGCGGACGGACATTGCATTTTTGGAATCTATGCAACTTGAAACGTAAAAGAAAAAAGTTTGAGGGGGTGTTATAAAAATTTTTTGCTGAGCGAATACATAGGTGTATTATTCACAGAATAATAAACCAAAATGCAATGTCCGTCCGCCGTACGCCGTCCGCCGTACGCCGTCCGCCGTATCACGTGTACAGGCTTCATTTTCGGTCTAAAAAAATCGTTCTTTCGCACACATGCTCCATTTGGGCCCTAGTTGTGTCCCGAAACTTTTCAGCCCGATCGGAATATACCCAGGGGAGTTATGAGTGAAAATGTGTGTAAAAATAGGTACTTTTTACGTTTTAGCAACATATTGGTAACATGAGCTTCCGAGATATCGTTTTCTATGTTTTTGAGGACGAGAAGACCGAATATGAAGTCGATTTTGACCAAAGAGTGGAAAATTGAGTTCTACCAAATGTTCAGCTCCCAGAATTGATTTTTATGAGTGAAAAACCTGGGAAATCGTCTGAAATCACCATCAGTTTGTATAATAACACTGGAAAAAGTGTCATGACGTGGTTCAGGACGATTAAATGGCACTACCAATGATCAAAGGTAGTTAAAAAAAAAGAAAAAAAGAGCGTACCTAATTTGTGTTTTGGGGGCCAAAATTAATGGAAACCATCAGAAGTAGCTATTTCGATTATTACGCATGAAAGAAACAATTAATGAACAGCCAACCTTTCTGTAGGTATGTCCAATAGAATAATAAACCCATGTGACAAGGGCTTTGCAGCGTTTTTGTTTTGTTTCTTGTTTGGTGAATAATAAATCCTTCTGTGATAATTTGCAGCGTTTTTCTTTCTCCGATGCCTTAAAATTGTAAAAACATCCGTCATTTATCATACGAGAACGGTTTCATGTTGAATTCAAATACCAACTATCGTGAAAAAGTTTGAAAACTTTCACTGAGATGGTGGAGTTCAGGAGTTTGATCAAAGTGAGAAAAATTGCTCTGATAGGCATCCATCGATCGGTACCCTACTACTGATTCAGAGATTATAAGACAAATGGTGGACTTATCTCAAATAACATCAGCCTAACATGTAAGCTGAACGCCATGCAACTTGTGAGTATTCGTGCCCCCAATCTTCACAGTGTAGCCGAAATTATTTCTGAAGCGATTAGGCTCTGATGACCCCAATCATGGGGTCCTGATGATAGAAGTTTACATAATACGGTTTTTGAACACATAAGCGATCCAAGGAGGTGTTGAGATCAAATTAAACCGTACGAATGCACATGATTACTATACCTACCATTAGTAGTATTACTACATGCTTATATGGAGGTCGTCTGGGGGGGATGAGAAAGCTTAATGAGGAAAAATGGTGTGGATAAATTCTTTGAATGGACAGGGTTTGGTGAAAAATGAGGTTTTCATCTCGGCTCTTGGTTGTTATCGGAGTTTATTTTGTAGAACAATTGGAAAAATCCGGGAGTCTGAAATTAGTCACAGTCTTACGATATACTATGACAAATTCAAAATTCCAGAGTAGAAGGTCAAATGTTTTCATTAATTATAGAACTAATTTGGAAAATGACAAAACCAAATTGAAGAGCATAATTATTTAAGACCCTCAACAAATACCATCTACCTATATTACGTTTTCAACAACTGCAGTCGTCCAAGAGCTAGAAAATAATTACGAAGAAAACAAATTCAGTAAATTACGAAGAGTACCTAATAGACCGTCCATCAGAGTTTGAGTGCATCCCAGATAGGATATACACATTTTTGAATAATAAATAGGTGTACTTAGGTAGTTGTAGTAGGTACTACCGTAGTACGTAACAACCTTTTGTTCTCGTTGGCACTTCAACATTTTTTATCATAATTATTCACCCTGAGACATATTTCAACACTTGATCATAATTTGTCACCATGAGACCCAGTTCTGGATAAAGAACTAAGAAGTACTTGAGTAATATTATATTATTAATTTACGGGTAGGCAGGTAACCTAACCAATGGCGATTTCACAATCAAATTGAAAGCAGGGTCTCTGGATCGATCATTGGCAATAAGTTGACGAGCAATGGACTGTTCCATAGTTAAAGTTGGTAAAATTTGGTTAAATAAAAACGGAAATTGCAGATTATAACACAAAAATAACAGAATTGGAGAGGTTTGTCCACCAAATGAAATAATTATTTAAGATTTACCGGGGCGTTGGTAAGTAGGTACTTACCTACATTCATGATCATGGTACCTGGGATGATGACCTGTTTACGGGTGGAGTGACTACCATAATTATAAATTCCTTTCTCGTTTCGATGGTAGTAATACATACTACTTTTTAAAAAGAAGAATAGCGAAGTTATTAGTACTGAAGGTAAGATTTTTCAACGATATATTATATACAGATCAGACATTAAACTTTTCGAGGCAAACATTTCAACCAGGATGTGATGATGAACTAAGCGAGGGAAAAATTCTCATACAACCATCACCAGAGCATTGCAATGGATGCTACGATTCAAATGCGGTAGATTTGTCTTCCACTAGATTCAGCCCCGGATTCAGATGAGTTATCCACGAAATCTGTAGATCGATGGACGGCGTGGTAAATTAGCTTACGCCAGCAATCCAACGCGATAAATGTGGGTGCCTCCGTCCATATGGCCCTCGACGTATACACTTGAGGCACACGCGGCAATTCGGCGAGCCTACATTCGTGTTTCTCGGACATATAATTACCCAAAATTCCTCTTATTTCTATCACATAACGTCGACAAATGTAATACTTACGATTTACTATTTCGCCAGCCATTTTATATTTGGTGACGACCAAATCTTCGGCGATGGTCTTCTCCGATTCATCTTTGTCCGCCATGTTTCCCGAGCGCTACTGAAAAACGGTCCAGGAATCTGCCTCCTACCTTCTCGGCAAAAAGGTGAACACTGAACACTGTTGGTGATGTTCCAGGGGGCGCGGTACCTTCCCTCCACGTTGGTCTCGCAGCAAAACTCAGGATTCGCTGGTATGGCAAAACGAGAAAACTTCACAAAATCAGGAAAAATCTACAAGGCACAAGGCAGTGTAAAATTAATGGAAAAAGCGTGTCAATTGAAAACTTGAATCACAAAGCTGGGAAAAACTTGAAATTTGAGTGGCAGAACTCGTTGGATTATTCGTAGCCTAGTAACAACAAACGCTAACAAATTTATACAGGTTTTTAACGACAATGATGAATATTAACAAGTAAGTACCTACTAAATAATAATTGAACCACACATGCAATTGTCTAATGTTCATTTAATACTAACATGGATAGTATAAGGATGGTTAGTATCCATTCTACTATGTGCTTAACAAATTTAATAAAAAAGGGCCCACCCTCATCTTCTATTGAATTATCTATCCCTAATTTGCTAAAAATAAGCGATTATGGTACACGCTCCGGTAAAAAATTTTTTAGATTCTTTAAAGTACGTATCTTTGGAACAAACGTTGGAAGGACATTTTTTCCTCCATGAGAAACATATTTTTGTCCAATGTTCACAATGGCATGGCTGGAAATATCAAAGTTCAGCAAGAATCTTTCTATAGGAACGAAAAATGGAGAAACGTTTTAAAATCCTAATCATGGAATAAAGGGACTCCCTTTATTACATGATGAGGATTTTAAGGGACTCCCTTTCCATGTCCTCATCATTTAATTCCAGAGAAATGGTTTTAGTCTTTCAGTATATTTCCTCCCCGGGAAAGGCAGAATATCCTAAGCGCAATTTTTTGCGATTTTGAGTTATTGTAACGGTTGGATTCGTCTTTAAAAATGCGCATCTATCTATAAGAGGTTTTTTTTTTATAGGGACAGGTCCCAATGCATTCAAAAATAGCCTCTAACTTTTCGAATCCTAACCACCGATTTGTTAAAATATTTTAGGCACCATTCATTCAGAAGGTAACCGCCACGAGTCGAATGTAAATACCGAGGTAAAAATTGTCCATTGTCGTTAGTGCCCTATTGCCACTGTAACTTGTGATAAAATGACAGTATAGTATGTTAATATTATGCCATCTGTTGCAAGCGCCAGGGAGCAGCTTCTCCTATGCACCTATTGAATTTGAGCAAGTATGGTAAGCGCCCCTTTCAAGTGCGCATGGATGGAGATTAGCTAGTTTTCCAAATAATTCTTTTCCAGCAAGACATCAAGAATATCGTAAGTGCCGAAATGTGTATCGTATCTACGATCCTCCCAGTTCTTCGAAATAGCAAGAATAGTGTAAATAGCGTAAGCGCCTTTTTCTAAAAAAATCACTACTTCCCAGGGCTTTTATGCATTTTTTAAAAAATAAATCGACAGAAAATGGTCCAGTTTACGTTAAAATGTAAGGTTTCAACGGCAATAAAAATATCCTTCCACAGTTTTTCGTCTCTCCTGTAAAATTCCCAAATGGCGCTTACGATATTCTGCCTTTCAGGGGCAGAATCGCATGAAGTAGAGAGCAATAAAGTTATTAAATATACTTGCTTATACTTACTGACTTCTAACCAGCAATATCTTCCAGCAGATATTAGGCCACGTTGATGTCCCCAGAAACTCCACCTCCGACCGTTTGGTCAAATACCTACACAGCGGAAAGGGGAATTCTCTCCATCCCAATCGCTTCAGTGGAGGAAGCCAAAGCAGAATTTGAACCAGCTGCAAAGGAAGTCAGTAGAAAAAAAAGAAGAATTCAGGCTCCTCACTGCAGGACAGCAAACTCATTATACCCCAAAACAGCTAGAGCTAAGGTATAAAGGGAGTAGGTACTTAAAAGTAATCGCTTCTTCACATTCCTCAATAGGATAATTCACTGGACACAGAAACACGCCATACTTGAGATACATTGTAGGGATTACTCAGTGTGCGGATTGCGAAGGAAGACCAGACCTCGAGCATCTACTGAACTCATGCCCGAAGTACGAAGACGACAGAAAAGCCCTTCTCCAAAAATACCAAGAAAATATTATTGACGATATCCTCAAGAATAACTTCAGAATTGAAACCTTTGAAGATATTTACGACTTCGTGAACAAAAATAATGTCGACGTCTAACAGAACAACACCAACGCAGTGCAACATGGCTTCATGCTAGCTCTAGAATCATGGAAGAAGGCTTTCCCTTCTTCCATGCACTAATAATACGAAAACCACAACCACCACCAGTGCTACCAAACGCATAAGAAAACAATTCCCTTTAAAACTGCTTTTACTCATTCTAGAAATTTAATAGGAAAAAATAACGTTATTCTTGTATATGTTTTAATTAAAACAGTGCAGAAATGATACAGCTTCAATCAACAACAATTTAAAGCTGTTTAACAACAGTGGTTCAATTTTTTTATAATTTTTGCAGGGAAAGTTTCTCCTTTTGGAAGGAAAAACCTTCTCAGTGTCTGCCATACTGAATTCCCACTTTTGGCGTCTAGCAGCCGCGTCGGCTGTCTGCTTGTAGAATGGAAGAAGTGCTTGTCCGATTTCTGGTGTCTGTTGACTAGTTGTGTCTCTGTCGTCCAGTTGCCTTGTCCACTCGTCCATTTGGAGTCGTCATTCTTCGATTCAGATAACAATGTTGGACCCCTGATAACATTTCAAACCTGCCGAATCCCTAGAAAATGATAAATTTTTGTTGATCCAATGGTTTTAACTCTCTCAAGGCACTGCCAGTGTCATCCTCTCGTTCGCGGTTTCGTCTACGAGTGAAGTATTTTATCAGGTGACCCACCCATTTTTCCGAATCTTCTCTTCAATTTTTTCGACGAATTTCTACTGAACTGGAGATGGTCGTCAATAGCGATCTCATGGGGTCTTTCAAAGACAAAAACGCCGCTCACGTCGACGCTCGTTCTTGCTTCAGACCAGAATCTAAAGTAAGTCACCTTCCAAGAACTACCTAGCTTTGGATCTCATGACCTGTACGAACGCATTATATTTATGAGAAAAAAAGCCCTCATGATACCTCGTGTAATTGTTTGCGTTTATGTGTGCTTGTTTTTTTTGCCTCTTCTGATTGTATAGGGGGTAAGTACCTACCTACTTTGGCAGTTCAACTATACAAATAGAACTCACTAATTTATTCTACTCCTTCACAGATCACTAGATCTATCTCTTTTTGAAAGGGATAGCTTAGCTTTAGCTCATAGAGCCTCCATGTAACACTGCTTTATAGTGAACAAAATTGCGTCAAATGTAATGATGTATACCCGATATGTCATATATACAGAAGTACCCACCTACCCAGTAGAATTTTAGAGAGAAGTACTCCTACGAGAAATGGAATCAGGTTCTAGGAAGAACTTGAAATGATGGATTGTAGACGATAAGTAGGTATATATACGACCCTACCCCCTCTTCTGGTTACCAGCTAATTTATCCTATCATATCCCTGGTATCGTATGACGTCATTTCAGGAAAAAGTAAGCAGCTCAGTGGTTTTTAATATTTAAGTACTTCATTGTAATGATTCGTAAAGACAAACAGATGGCAACAAAAGTTTTTCTGTCCTTTAACTTCATTGGTAGGCACATTACTGAATTCATAAATTTATTTAGATATAAATATTTAGCTATTTAGATATAAATGTATTTAGGTACCTATATTTTAAAAAAGCTGCTCTCTAATAATCCAGTCAGTTTCGCTTGTTAATCTCTACCTATACACTTTCATGTAATTTAGCCAGGATTTAGTTTGAAGAAAAACTGATGAAATGTATAGCTATTTTAATAAAAGGTATCCTCACGTTACTCAAGGGCCCTTGTTGATCATATTTCTCCACAAAAATTATGCTGCCTACTTACTCCTCTCATTTTTTTTACTGTGCTTTTGTTTACATAGTTTAGATTTGTGCACGCGAACTTTTTTTCTTGATTTTGATGTGTACGTCTACCTTTGGCTTACATACTGCCTATCTTATTTATTGCCTGGTAGCCCTGAGTTCTTTTGGCTTATTATTTTTCATAATGAACCTTCAGTTTTTATGTAAACAGAAGTTCCACACCGTGCCCCATTGAAGGCACGGTCTGACCCCAAACACTGTTCCTTGTTGTGGTCCTGGAAACGTTGCGCTGATGGTCGCAAGCCACATTCGATTTGGTTAGACTTTAATGATTTCATAACTGATGATTTACATCGTTATGCCATGTTAAGAATCGAGATTCTCTAATTGCATGAAACATTATCAGTCACGAACAAGCTAATAAAATATTGTTAACTAGCGGGTCCGCTGACCAAGAGTTTCACGTATGCCTAGAAAAAACTATACCTACCTATTACTTATTTTTACTGAAATCTGTGAACCCGACGCAATGCGTTGTCAAATTCAAGGAAAAAGGTGTTAATTCCAAAATTCTGAAAAGACTGCCAAACACGTATTCTGCACTGCCTGGTAGTAAATGTCAAATGTATTTGTAAGGTTTATAAAGGTTTCACCCTCCGAATTTCAAGTCTGGACAGTTAGAAAATGTTCAAAATGTGTTCAAATTTGTAATTTTCCGTGGCACCGTATGACGCAGAGACTTAAACAGCAAATTCTGATGGTCTGCACCATCTAATGACTACCCCCAAAATTTAATAATATTAGTAATAATAATAATAATGACTGTTTATTCAGATCACTGATGATTTCACGTCGTAACAACTAAAATTAACTGTTTCCGTGATAAGCGGTACCTATCTCAGGCACCGTCGTGGCACTGGTAGTTGTACTTACACCAATTTCTGACTCCAGCGAGTAAACTCTCAAAGTGTAAAGTAGGTAGTAAATTGACTAATTTTCGCAAAGCGGGCCTTTGACAATACCACTCCATAGCGCCGTCTTAGTAAACGAACATACATAATACATAGCAAATTATTGTGGTCCACCAAGTAATACCGTCAAAGTTTTAGGTCGTAAAGCTCAAAATTCTCTGTTATAGCGAATTTTCAAAGAAAATGCCGCTGTTGCAATGAAGCAGGGTTCACATGGCGTGGGTGCCTACACATTGGAGACGAAATTCGCCCGATTTTTCACTCCGCAGAATACAGCCGACATAGGGCGAGTAAACAAACGTATAAAATTCAATAGAATTCGGACGAAGTGTTTACTCTATGCCCGACCTGCTCTGCCGAACTCACTCCGCCGAGCTCATGCGACCACCGATTCCGAATCAAATATTTTTGTTTTATTCGGTCGAATCCGGCGTTCCACACTTTCTCTTGAGCGTCAAACCGCAGCTTCTTTTTGCTTTTTTGGTTTATTATTCTGTGAATAATACACCTATGTATTCGCTCAGCAAAAAATTTTTATAACACCCCCTCAAAATTTTTTCTTTTCCGTTTCAAGGTGCGTAGATTCCAAAAATGCAATGTCCGTCCGCCGTACGCCGTATCACGTGTACCGGCCTCATTTTCGGTCTAAAAAATTCGTTCTTTCGCACACATGCTCCATTTAGGCCCTAGTTGTGTCCCGAAACTTTTCAGCCCGATCGGAATATACCCAGGGGTGTTATGAGTGAAAATGTGTATACAAATAGGTACTTTTTGTGTTTTAGTAACATGTTAGTAAAATGAGCTTTTGAGGTATCGTTTTCCATGTTTTTGAGGACGAGAAGACCGAATATGAAGTCGATTTTGACCAAAGACGCGGAAATTGAGGTTTTACCAAAGGTTCAGCTCCCAAAATTGGTTTTTTATGAGTCAAAAACCTGGAAAACTGTCTGAAATCACCATCAATGTGTACAATAACATTGGAAAAAGTGTAAACAGGTGAATCAAGACCATTAAATGCCACTACCAATGATCAAAGATGATCTTTAAAATAAAAAAAAAGCGTGCCTATTTCATGTTTTGGGGGCCAAAATTGGTGGAAATCATCAGAAATAGCTATTTCAATCATTCCACATGAAAGAAACAATACATTTAACAGTCAACAAAAAACTCTAGAACTCCAATAGAATAATAAACCCATGTGACAAGGACTTTGCAGCGTTTTTTGGTTTATTATTCTGTGAATAATACACCTATGTATTCGCTCAGCAAAAAATTTTATAACACCCCCTCAAAATTTTTTCTTTTCCGTTTCAAGGTGCGTAGATTCCAAAAATGCAATGTCCGTCCGCCGTACGCCGTATCACGTGTACCGGCCTCATTTTCGGTCTAAAAAATTCGTTCTTTCGCACACATGCTCCATTTAGGCCCTAGTTGTGTCCCGAAACTTTTCAGCCCGATCGGAATATACCCAGGGGTGTTATGAGTGAAAATGTGTATAAAAATAGGTACTTTTTGTGTTTTAGTAACATGTTAGTAAAATGAGCTTTTGAGGTACCGTTTTCCATGTTTTTGTGGACGAGAAGACCTATTATGAAGTCGATTTTGACCAAGAAGTGGAAAATTGAGGTTGTACCAGATGTTCAGCTCCCAAATTTGATTTTTTATGAATCAAAAACATGCGAAATCGTCCGAAATCACCATCAATTTGTAGAATAGCACTAGGAAAAGTTTCAACACGTGGATCAAGACGATTAAATGGCACTACCAATGATCAAAGATAATTTGAAAAAAAAGGAGCGTACCTAATTCATGTTTTAGGGGCCAAAATTGATGGAAACCACCATAAATAGCTATTTCAATTATTTTACATGAAAGTAACAATAAATGAACAGCCAGCATTTCTGTAGGTATGTCCAGTAGAATAATAAACCCATGTGACAAGGACTTTGCAGCGTTTTTTGCTTGGCGATTTTCTTTCGACATGGACGTCGAATTGCTTATTATCTTCAGCACACGAAAGGAAGTCCCTATGGGACACGTCATCAAAATCCTACCGCAACAGGCACTTCAGCAGGAAAAACTGGAATGAAATAGCGGAAATTATGCATCTTGAAAGTAATTGTACCTACCTAACTACCTGACATTTTTATTTTCTTTGACGAACTCAACTAGTACCTTTTGTCTCAGTCTCAATTCATTATGTATAAATTAAATTAAATATTCAAATTAAATTGAAATAAAATGAAAATTGGAACTGAAAAGGCGAATAAACGCTTCTCCGTCCATTACGGGCTCGGGCTAACTGATAGAAATCGGTAGAATCGTTAGAAAAATCGGGTCAGTCTGTTGAATCGGCAGAGTTGGCAGAACTGGAAGTCGGCCGAGCAAAAAATCGGCTCCACTGTAAATGTACCCTAATACAGACAGCGTAAAGCAATCAGGTTGCTGTATGCAGTCCGTATTGCGCGTTTCCGCACTCATGTGAACCCTGCTTGAGTTTAAAAGCACGTGTCACCCCGGACGATACCTGTCCTAGAGTGCATGATAAAAATTCCAAATTTCGCCAACGTTCGTATTGCCAAACAAAAAGATGAGTTCGAAGATGAGCAATTTTCAGAAATCCTAAGGGAGTCAAATTCGGAATTTTGGGGGGTCAACAATTAGTATTAAGGGCATTAAAATTAGTATTAAAGTATTAAAATCATTGTTAATTCACCTAACGCTGTGTGGGATGATGATTCACGACGGAGGGACTATTTTGATGAAAAATATTTTTCTCAAAAAAGAGTGGGTCAAGTTTGATTTTGTAAGGGTCAAAAATCGGCAAAAATGTCTAGAACCATGTAAAAATGATATAATTCTACGAAAAGTGGTATGGTATTATATAATGGTACGAAAAGTTGTGTTCTCGCTATATCGTCTTTTTACGCAGTATCAGTAGAACTTCTTGGTATTTGTGGATCTGGTGTTAAACATACCCACACCATCCCACATTGGCATGATCAATTATTGAACAAATATATAAATAAACATCTCTTTAGTATCAATAAAATAGCTTGATACCAAATATTAATGTAGGCACCACACACTGGCGTAAAGGCACCAAGCTTGTTGGCATGAGGAATTGTAGGCTCATTGGTCTCATCTAACGAGACGTAAATTAATTTCGTGACTCACATGTGGCGTTGGCCACGCAATGACGTAAATGAACTTCTTTCGTGTTGTTGTCTGACTTTCCGACCGTCAATATGTTCTTGGTGTGTTAAACCCAGTGCGCAGCGGTTCCATACAAGTGTGATGAAAGTTTCACCATTGACTTAGTACAGTATTGAACGCATTTTAAAAAGTCTTGCGCCTATCAGGTCCTTGAGAAAATGGTCATGGCAGTTCAGTCATGTTGCTTAGCTTCCGTGTTACGAAATAAGTAAAATCCATCACCTGCCCTTCCTATCAGTCTGAGTGACATCTATGGTGAATTTTAGAATTCAACTAAAAACATTCCTTCTAATCCCATTGTACTTATAACGCGCCTGTATCCGGCTTTTCAGTCTCAGGCATTCATATGGTTTCCGTCTCTTCTCAATGCTGTAAGACGATGATTCGCTCCATATCCATAAGTTTTCCTTCGACTTGATTCACCCATACCTTTTCCCAGCGCTATTTCTCCCCCCCCCCCCCCCCCCCCCGGGGGACAGAATTTGATTGTTGACGTAGGTATTGTCGGGGTAACAGCCACATGGGAAGGAAGCAAGAAGAACCTCACATATCCTTCATAATTTATTCAATTGGTACAACGTGTTGAACCCCGACAATACCTACATCAAAAACACAGCAGCCGACCATTTCGACCTTTTCTGGAACAGGATTTGAGTCAAGTAGGACCTTGGTATTTGATGTGCTGTTGCTTCCGTGTCTGCTGAAGTAGAGGAATTGCTATATTGGTTATTTGTTCCTTTTCTGTATTTTACTATAATATTTTATCCAAACTCTCCAAGCGTAATAAGGAATTCCATTCCGTTCATGAATTTTTAGGCTCGGCCCTTCAGAAGTGGCCGAGGCCTTATGTATTCGTTTTTACATTTAAAAAAAATGCTCTTTTTGTTCATTATTTTTAGTTTTTTTTTAAATTGATCGTTTACAATTTATTATTCATGAATTTTTTAAGCAGTTTTCATAATTTGAAGGGGAAAAGCGTATTTCCTCATCATTCTTGACTACGCTGAACACGAATCCATCGTAAAAAAAGAAAATTCCAGCTCCTTCGTGTAGTTGAGTGTGTGTACGCATTTCTCCGAACCACCGCACGGTGGGACGAAACGCGTATCTAGCGGTTCAAAAGTCGAAAAATTAAGAATTTTTTTGGCAGGAGGAAACCTGTTCTCCTATCAGAGGTGATCTTAGAGAGATCAAAACAGGACATGATAACTCGGGAAGTTCCCGTTGCACCGTTTGAGTAAACAATGACGATTTGACAACCAGAGCCGATGAGAATGATAGAGTGCATTCAGTTGTAGTTCATGCGAGTGAGAAGAAGCTGTGGTCCTGTTTTTACACATTTTTTCCGATGGAAATCTTGGAGAGAGGTACGTAGAAATTTTTTTTTTGCACATTACTTTTTCGCCTTTTTGCATAGGTTGTTTTACCGTCCGTTTATGGTCTACCATTTCCACAGAACCTAATGGAACCTGGAAACTGAAATAGTTTTGCGTTCTCGGGACCTTTCTGAAGGGCTCAGAAAAAAAAATTAGTTCCCAAAGTTTCCCCTGAGGGCGCGACAGAATTATGAAATTTTTCAGGTACGAAAATCGTCGCAGGTGACCTTTTCTTGGTGGAGGCGTTAAAGAACCGTCAGGGCCAAGAAACGAAGAAAGCCCCTAGGGACTTTCTTCGCTTCTTCAAAGGAGTTGGAAATGTAGGGGGTGTACTAATTTTTTTTCTGAGCCCTTCAGTTTCCAGGTTCCATTAGGTTCTGTGGAAATGGTAGTCCATAAACGGAGGGTAAAACAACCTATGCAAAAAGGCGAAAAAGTAATGTGCAAAAAAAATTTCTACATACCTCTCTCCAAGATTTCCACCGGAAAAAATGTGTAAAAACAGGACCACGGCTTCTTCTCACAAGCATAAAATACAACTGAATGCACTATCATTCTCATCGGCTCTGGTTGTCAAATCGTATTTGTTTACTCAGACGGTACAACGGGAACTTCCCGAGTTATTATGCCTTGTTTTGATCTCTCTAAGATCACCTCTGATAGGAGAACAGGTTTCCTCCTGCCAAAAAAAATTCTTAATTTTTCGACTTTTGAACCGCTAGATACGCGTTCCGTCCCACCGCGCGCCGTAACTCACGACCCAATGGTCAAAATTGGCTCAAATTTTGATAGTAGTTCAGGATTAGGTTCTAGGTGTTCCGGTATGAATTTCGTTGCATTCGTATCAGTAGTAGCGGCTACGCATGCGCAAACGTGAAAACCGTTGAACCGTCATAGCCCTCAACCCAATGGTCCAAAAAACCCATCTTTCTTTAATCTGGTCCAGTTGTCTCTAGTTTACCATATATTTAGATCGTTGTTCAAACCTTGTTTATACGAGGAATGTCGCTTCTTAATTTCCCCGATGGCCCGGATTGTTAATTGAAAAACTCTCAAACTATCCTAGAAAATATCCTGTATGCTAACTACTACCTAAACTTTTATGAACACGGACAGCTACTTCCACCTGTTGTACCATGGCCGAGCCACGTATTCAATGGATTACTCAGGACCATATGCATATTTTGAGTAAATTTTGATTATCGAATTGATTTTATATTTGATTCCCCAATTCATTTGAACATATTTATGCTTTTGGCAGTACAAATTATTTTAATAAATCTGTCGGTCTTATTTTAATAAATCTGGCTGTCTTCAAATCATGATTTCACCCACGTTTTGCGCTTTGAACATTCTTAGCGAATTTCGTTCCGTTTTTTCCGACTACGTCTACAAAGCTTTGCCTAATTCGTAGTAGCGCTGCGTGCTGCTGTCGAGTATAATGTGCATTATATTATGATAGAATAGTCATCATATTAGCTTTGGTGTCTGAAAGACTTGTCGGTTTGTCTCTAGCCTTTTTTTGGTATGCGGTATAATGTCCAATTAGCTGAAGTGATCCATGTGAATTTCGTCATAATCTGACTAAATGTCGCTTGCACATGAGCAAATTTGAAATCCTTGCCATACAACTCCTGTTCCAATTCAATCGTTCGTGGGTAAATTCACACTTTTTGGGACCTAGTTAATTTTTTTTAGGAGGCATAATTACTCTTGAAGAGGTGAGAAATGATTTCTACGCTCTACAGAGGCATTTTATAAGTTGAGAAATATTTTCACCGAATCCGGAATCCAAAACACAATAGGGCTACTAACCGTAGTAACCACAAACAACGGTTTCATTCTACTTTTATTTCCTAAATCGAAGCCCGTTTCTCATCGCCGAGGTAGAACGAGCTTGTTGCGTTCTGAATTAGATAGGTAAGCCAAGTTGTGTGTGTTTGTGAGTGAATATCATGAATGCGTAGGAGTGTGTGTGAGTGTGAAGCTATTGAGAGTGTAGAAAGGTACGGCGGAAAAAATCACGCGCCGGAACGGCAGTTTCAGGGGAGCGCGCAATTAAAAAAGATGGAAAAAGAGATTGAGAAAGAGTCGGATGACTCGGGAAAAGGTAGTTTTATGGAGCTAAAGCGCAACAACGGATTTAGCTCAAGAGAATAATCGCTGCACTGTGCACCGTGGCGAGGCTTCCTGGCGCTGTCTGGACACCGAAATCTTCAGAACCAATGGTCTGACAACTGTTTTCTAAACATTGAAGTCATAAGACCCATTAAAAGGGTCGTTTTTCGCGGAACAAACCCGGACGCACCGTGGTAAATGTCGCTCGAATGCTTTACAGCAGAAAGTGAAAACTGAAAAATCGCGGGAAAAAATTGTTACACATTTTTTGGCTCGAATTTCTCTCATTATTTGTCTTGGAATTTGGTAGTCTTCAACTTTTCCATACGAGAATCAGTTTGGTTTGTACCACCAATGGGATATATTCCATTTTCATCGCACTGTTTAGTGAACAAACCTTCTAATTCTGTCTCATACGTTCGACCGGACATTTTTATTCATTTATTAAATTTGTCGGTTTAGTAGGTACTAAGTACCCATTTCACAAAGGCAATAATTAAAAGATGCGTATAAAAATACACAAATAAAACAGTGATTAGAAGAGTACTAAGTACCTATATGAAGAAGAATAGGGTTTGGTATTTTCTGTCTGTTTCGGAATTCGCAGTTTACGTCGACATTTTTAAATGAAAGTAGGTTCCATTCTAAGAATTTTGAGGCCAATCCTCCCCCCTCCCCAAGATGAATTTTTCTATGAGCTTTCAAGGGTTTGACAACAAGTGACGTCATTGCACCCCTCTCACCAGGGCAGGGCCCTTGCCCAGTGTGACGTCACTTGTTGACGAAATTGTGAAAGCTCATAGAAAAATAACTATTCATCGTATTAGGGTGCGGTTGGTCTCAAAATTCTTAGAATGGAATCTAATTCCATTCAAAAATATAAACAGAAGTCTTGGGTCGGTACTCCTCATTTTGTTGTTGAATTTTATAACGTGTCAGGTAGTCATGTTGTACATTGACGCCAGCAGTGATACTTGTTTTATTTTATTTTTACTTTTTTTCTCATTTTTATTTTTATTTTCATTTTGGGCATACGTGAGGCTGCTGGCCAGCTCCAGCAAAGGTTCTTCCTCTAAATTTCAGACACTCTTCGAAATCTAGGAATGACCTGAAGGCGTTCGAGTTATAAAATGTTTTAGAACTCAACACTGTCTTGTAATGACGACGCTCCTAAACGTTGTTATTTGGGTGAGCAACAAAACATTCTATAATAGGTAGATCAAATTGGCATTAGTATGACTTTGGTTAGTGTGGAATTCGTCAATGAAAAATAATGTAATTTTTAACAAAAACTGCCAAAACACCCACCCAGATTTAGAACTTCGGTGAAGCAAAATTACAGTAAAACCTGTTCAGCATTCTTTCAACGAGGAAAATGCCATTTCTTTCTCACTTACTTGAAGGTATCAACTCCCCTCCCCTCTCTTCTGTTTGAAAAATAAAAATAATATCCCTACATTCTAATACTTACAATGTTCGAGGTTTCCTTCTGATTCAAAGATATTACCCTGGGGTTGAAAACTGTTGGCCCTTCTCTATTTTAACTTTGTCAAAGTGAAAATTGTCTGTTTCACTCTTCGGCAGGTCACAATGTCTCTAACACATGATAACAGGTAACAGCAAACTCTTTGTGTACTTTGTCAGATTTTGACCAAGTTTGATAGGTAGTTGAGGTGTCGTAAATTTTAGGTAGGTATTGAACATCTAGTATAGACTGAGGATATATCAGTGCACTGTACGAATCTAGTAGTTACAGTGGGAGGAAGCTGTATTGCTACTTTGTTTTCCTTCCGAAAGTTGTCTCAAGGCTTTCGTTAAGTAGGTACCCTTGGCAGACTGAAGCAAAATTATGAAGAATTGATAGTGTAGTTGTGTCTATGAATTATACTTAAAAAATGCTACCTATCCGTCCTACACCTCCGCCAGTCCTCATCCTCGTTGTGCCTTCACGTCGGTTGTTAATTAGCTGAAACGGGGACCCAGACCATAACGAACGCACGAGCACCCAGCTTCACTCGACTCCCACCACCGTGTCCACCATACCATTACACTTCCTAGTTAGTAGGTACACCCCTCCGTTCCAATCACCATCCTCACATCTCCCTTCATACAGTCAATCCCTTGCCCTTGCCGTGTGTCGTTGAAACCTCCACCACCCTCATGACAACTCCCTTAAAACACCTTCCCGCGGAACAATCAATTTTTTTAAATTTCATTTATTTTTTTAATCTGAACCAATTAATCTAATTGTGCGACGTTTCCACGTACCCAGCGCCAACGGATAATGACTCGAGTGGTTTTGTGATAAGATTTACCTATCTATTCCACTCGGCCAGTCGTGTTTTGTGTCTTGTGCTGTGGCTTCTTATTTCCGAATTAATTCACCTTATTTTGGTTTTTCTGTTTTGTTTTATTTTTCCAGTCGTTTTTGTTACTTTAAGTCCGTCCTGTGTGAGCAACAATGACCAACACCCAGGTAAGCTTTCGTTATTTCCAGTACCTACCTACAGAACGTTTAACAAGGGTTCTAGGATTGATATTAAAAGGTTGTGGGTTTGAAATTAACTGTTGGGTCATTTCACTTCAAATGTCCGTTTTCGAGTGGTTGCAGCTGACTATCCTTCCAAAATTCGCTGATAAATCTGTCATGTGGCAGGTAGCAGGTTAGTCCCCCAATTTGAAGATCCAGGAAGTGTGCAGCGGGTGTGCTAAATGGTTTTCAGAACTTTTTATTAGTGTACCTACCTCCTGGTACTAAAAAGTGTTACCAAAATTGAAACATTAAATTAATTGACCTCCCCGTTCTTGCAAGGGAAGCAGTGCCTATTAATTGGAAACGACCTAGTTGATACCTCCAACTGTAATGAACTATTCTTTCTAAACAGTAGTCTTGTTCATTTCAGGACTGTTAACATTTTTGGTTTATTATTCTGTGAATAATACACCTATGTATTCGCTCAGCAAAAAATTTTTATAACACCCCCTCAAACTTTTTTCTTTTCCGTTTCAAGGTGCGTAGATTCCAAAAATGCAATGTCCGTCCGCCGTCCGCCGTATCACGTGTACAGGCTTCATTTTCGGTCTAAAAAAGTCGTTCTTTCGCACACATGCTCCATTTGGGCCCTAGTTGTGTCCCGAAACTTTTCAGCCCGATCGGAATATACCCAGGGGAAAATGTGTATAAAAATAGGTACTTTTTGCGTTTTAACAACATGTTAGTAACATGAGCTTTTGAGGTATCTTTTTCCATGTTTTTGAGGACGAGAAGACCGAATATGAAGTCGATTTTGACCAAAGACGCGGAAATTGAGGTTTTACCAAAGGTTCAGCTCCCAAAATTGGTTTTTTATGAGTCAAAAACCTGGAAAAATGTCTGAAATCACCATCAATGTGTACAACAACATTGGAAAAAGTGTAAACAGGTGAATCAAGACCACTACCAATGATCAAAGATGATCTTAAAAAAAAAACGCTGCAAAGTCCTTGTCACATGGGTTTATTATTCTACTGGAGTTCTAGAGATTTTTGTTGGCTGTTAAATGTATTGTTTCTTTCATGTGGAATGATTGAAATAGATATTTCTGATGATTTCCACCAATTTTGGCCCCCAAAACATGAAATAGGTACGCTTTTTTTTTCTTTTTTTTAAAGATCATCTTTGATCATTGGTAGTGGCATTTAATGGTCTTGATTCACCTGTTTACACTTTTTCCAATGTTATTGTACACATTGATGGTGATTTCAGACAGTTTTCCAGGTTTTTGACTCATAAAAAACCAATTTTGGGAGCTGAACCTTTGGTAAAACCTCAATTTCCGCGTCTTTGGTCAAAATCGACTTCATATTCGGTCTTCTCGTCCTCAAAAACATGGAAAAAGATACCTCAAAAGCTCATGTTACTAACATGTTGTTAAAACGCAAAAAGTACCTATTTTTATACACATTTTCACTCATAACACCCCTGGGTATATTCCGATCGGGCTGAAAAGTTTCGGGACACAACTAGGGCCCAAATGGAGCATGTGTGCGAAAGAACGACTTTTTTAGACCGAAAATGAAGCCTGTACACGTGATACGGCGTACGGCGGACGGACATTGCATTTTTGGAATCTACGCACCTTGAAACGGAAAAAAAAAATTTTGAGGGGGTGTTATAAAAATTTTTTGCTGAGCGAATACATAGGTGTATTATTCACAGAATAATAAACCAAAAGAAAAAAAAGCGTACCTATTTCATGTTTTGGGGGCCAAAATTGGTGGAAATCATCAGAAATAGCTATATCAATCATTCCACATGAAAGAAACAATACATTTAACAGGCAACAAAAATCTCTAGAACTCCAATAGAATAATAAACCCATGTGACAAGGACTTTGCAGCGTTTTGGTTTATTATTCTGTGAATAATACACCTATGTATTCGCTTAGCAAAAAATTTTTATAACACCCCCTCAAAATTTTTTCTTTTCCGTTTCAAGGTGCGTAGATTCCAAAAACGCTGCAAAGTCCTTGTCACATGGATTTATCATTCTATTGGACATACCTACAGAGATGTTGGCTGTTTATTTATTGTTTCTTTCATATAATATAATTGAAATAGCTATTTCTGGTGGTTTCCACAAATTTTGGCCCCCAAAACACGAATAAGGTACGCTCCTTTTTTTTTTTTTTAATAAATTATCTCTGATCATTGATAGTACCATTTTTAATCGTCTTGATCCACCTGTTGACACTTTTTCCAGTGTTATTATACAAACTGATGGTGATTTCAGACGATTTCCCAGGTTTTTCACTCATAAAAAATCAATTCTGGGAGCTGAACATTTGGTAGAACTCAATTTTCCACTATTTGGTCAAAATCGACTTCATATTCGGTCTTCTCGTCCCCAAAAACATGAAAAACTATACCTTAAAAGCTCATGTTGCTAAAACGCAAAAAGTACCTATTTTACACACATTTTCACTCATAACACCCGTGGGTATATTCCGATCGGGCTGAAAAGTTTCGGGACACAACTAGGGCCCAAATGGAGCATGTGTGCGAAAGAACGATTTTTTTAGACCGAAAATGAAGCCTGTACACGTGATACGGCGGACGGCGTACGGCGGACGGCGTACGGCGGACGGACATTGCATTTTTGGAATCTATGCACCTTGAAACGTAAAAGAAAAAAGTTTGAGGGGGTGTTATAAAAATTTTTTGCTGAGCGAATACATAGGTGTATTATTCACAGAATAATAAACCAAAATGCAATGTCCGTCCGCCGTCCGCCGTACGCCGTATCACGTGTACAGGCTTCATTTTCGATCTAAAAAAATCGTTCTTTCGCACACATGCTCCATTTGGGCCCTAGTTGTGTCCCGAAACTTTTCAGCCCGATCGGAATATACTCAGGGATGTTATGAGTGAAAATGCGTGTAAAAATAGGTACTTTTTGCGTTTTAGCAACGTGTTAGTAAAATGAGCTTTTGAGGTATCTTTTTCCATGTTTTGGGGGACGAGAAGACCGAATATGAAGTCGATTTTGACCAAAGACGCGGAAATTGAGGTTTTACCAAAGGTTCAGCTCCCAAAATTGGTTTTTTATGAGTCAAAAACCTTGAAAACTGTCTGAAATCACCATCAATGTGTATAATAACATTGGAAAAAGTGTAAACAGGTGAATCAAGACCATTAAATGCCACTTCCAATGATCAAAGATGATCTAAAAAAAAGAGAAAAAAAAGCGTTACCTATTTCATGTTTTGGGGGCCAAAATTGGTGGAAATCATCAGAAATAGCTATTTCAATCATTCCACATGAAAGAAACAATAAATTTAACAGCCAACAAGAATCTCTAGAACTCCAATAGAATAATAAACCCATGTGACAAGGACTTTGCAGCGTTTTTTATATTGAGAGTTTAACAATTCTTCATGAATCGTCAAATTAATCCTATTTCCCCCGATTCCAACCAGTTGGTAAACTACCTACTAGCAGGATTCTGCACACATCATCTGGCCGTTTCTTAATTTAATTTTTCTCTTGTAGGAGAATATTCCATATCTCACATTTAAGCAGGATCTTGGTTGGCTTATGGTGTAACATTCATGGAAAATAATTGAAAATGGGAAGTAGTCGACGCTCACCATGATTTTGAGCATCAAAACGTACAAATTCCCTCAAACCAGTAGAATGGCAAAGGGTTGTCATATCCAGACGGTTGATTTTCCGAAAACGGGTCAAAATTCCGTAGAACGGGGGAAATTTCCGATAGTCATGCTAATTCATTCATTCATGCTCATTTTATTATTTTGCATATGACAGTTATGTAGTTCCACCTCGCGCACATACAGCGATATACAATTATATAAGCAAAAATGCAATAATACAAAATAAACATTCATTAAAAAAAAAAAAAGGTTTTGGTTTTATATCATAAAACTGGATATTAAGTAACTGCAGAAAGTAACACAAAGAAAAATAAGAGTAAAAAGAAAGATTAATGGCCAGAAGGACCTTGATAGAAAATAAAAAAAAGAAAAAGCTCATTCCGATAGTCCAAGATTCCAGTGAAATGCCCTCGTTGTATTCAAAACTAGAGTTTTGTTGATTTGTGTTGTAATGTTCAAACACAGGCAGTCGTACATGAAAATGAGATAATTGATTGAGCCTTGTCATATGTATCATGTGTGGTGTAAAACGTGAAGGAAACATGCAATTGGCGTTGTTTCATGATTGATTCAATGGAGTTATGGTCTTCCACGTCTAGCTTTAGCGTCTCGGTATTCAGAATGCTAGATTTTGGGAGCCACTAAACATGAAAAATCGTTTCACAAATCAGAGATCTGTTGACGGTAGATTGATAAAATCCGTAGATTTTCCCATTTTTCCATAGATTCTTTGATGCCTTCCAGGATCCGTAGGAATCTTAAATACTCGTGGATTTGGCAATCCTGGAATGGCCTACCTGGTTCATGAAGTAGGCCCCTGCCTACCTACCTTTCTCAGAGCCGGTCACAAAGAGATGTTTGGGGCCAAACTTTGGACATTGATCCCGTCGGCTGTAACAGTTTATTGAAAATCTTGTCGGAAATTTAAATAAATAGTATGTACTGTTTCTACTTGAACATTAATAATGTTTTCTCTCAAGAATGTATCCACCCTTTTCACGTGGAAAATTGATCCCCCCCCCCCTCCCGTTCAAAAACGAGTGGGAACAGAAACACTCCTCAGTTTCACAACTACTATTTGTTTTTCTTTTCAGTAAAAAAATAACCCCGTGGAAGCGAAAACGGACGTTTAAAGTGAAATGACCCATTAACTAACTGTTATGGGATAAGTATAAACTGTTAAATGGGAGTAACGAAAACGGTAATGGAATGAAAGTAACGACTATGGGTGTATAGGGTCAATATCCTATAAGCACGCTTGTCTTGTAGTTAGCTCACGTTGCTGAAGGTTGCCTGCCGCAAATAAATTAATAATCACACCGTAATACTTTACTAATATTATCCATACCTGTGTAATACATGTAGGCTATGTATCTTTAAAACATTACCTATTAGGTAGATAGTATACTTACCATGTTCATATTTATCCAGTCTATTTGGGTAGGTAGTACTTGCTAAGTAGGCACAATTACCAATCAGCAAGTGGCACTGTAATGTTGATACACTGTGAACGAAATTACAATTGTTTTGTCTAATAACTTGGTAGATTTAAAAAAATTGTCTTTTTTTTAATTTGTAAAGAGCTCAAAATCTGAATAAGTTTTGTAAAATTAGAACAAAAAAGTGATGTGGTAATTCTGAACAATAAACAATTATTTGAATAATAAAAACGCAGAAACGCCAAGGTAATTATACATTTGAGTGTGCTACGGTTAAAAACGGGGAAAATGTTTGATTATATAAATTAAACGGCAGATTACCTTCATAGGTGCCTACGTTACAGAAAATAACTGAACTCTTTATCGAACGTGATGATAGATAGGGTGATATGAAGGTGCATCCAGTAGCGCTCTTATGTCTTCCTCCAATCAGTCTCATTCGGTTATTGTTGTTATTGATAATGGAAGTTATCCGAAGGTCGAATCGTTTTGATTTTAAATGAGGATTAGAACCTTGATCAGCGACTCGTGGGTGTTGATAACTCGTATAAACCTACAGTATAAGTTCTGTGTGAGTTGCCGGTTGGATTGGTGCACGGGTCACCACTATACATGATCGTGTATTTCCAAGTACCCTAACAATACTTTTTCGTTAACATTCGTTACCGTATACGGAAATTTTAAATCAGAAAAGAATAAAACTGATAACCAAAAATCATCAGACGAATATTATCAACAAGGATACCCCGCGCAATGCCTTACCTTCAGAAAGTAGCTGACATTTGCAAGTACAAGCATCAACAAGTTGCTGTCAAACAACATGTTCTGAAAAAAGACGTTCCTTGCGAATCGACGAGTGGGAAAAGAAAAGCTGATGACGATTTGAGGCTTTGTAAAAAGAAATTGAAAACTGAGTTGTTCACGCCGATCAAGGTCAGTATGTAGGTAATCTAGATAGAATAATTCGTAATAGATACCAGGAAGGTACCTACGTAGTCTTCGGTGTTGAGTTAATTATTAGGATTCTGAATTTGGCTTGTTACGCAGTTCACTAACATTACTCAAACTGTGCCTTCCTCAAAGGGAAATCGCTTGTGAATTCTAAAATGTTAGGGTACCTACCTACCTATTTATCTACTTCACAGTTTTGCTGCACTGTGCGGTACACTGTTTTTGGGCGCTGAAAGGTACATAGATTCGAGTTTATGTAGATACCTAGTGAATTTCTGCTAACTTTGAGTTTTACTAACTCAGTAATAATGAACATTGTAAAATCATTGTTTACTTAGTAGATAATTTCGGAACTACTTATAAAACTTACAAGTGTAGCTCAAATTTAAATAACATGCTTATTAAAGTTTTCTGTCTAAAAGTCTAACCGTGTGCGATTTTGTTTTTTGTGGTTACAAACTTGGAAGATGTTCAGTATTTTGAAAGAAAGGTTGGTGAAGTATGATTAGGTACTGGGAAATTCGCTCACTAGCTCAAGTTGCACGACTCGAACTTTTACTTTGAGCCTCCTTTACCTCCTTTTACCTGAGTATTCATTACGTAGATGTCTGTAAACTCAAAACTAAATGGGTTATGCTCGTACTTGAATATTATGTCTCCTTTCCACTTGATCGTTGTGTATGTTTGTAGGTGACTAACGACAGGATGTAGAACATCATTGCATGTTTAGGTTTGCCACATGATGTTGTGTATGTTTGTAGGTGACTAACGATAGGATGTAGAACATCGTTGCATGTTTAGGTTTGCCACATTGCGAGTTTGAAATCTATTTCAGCAGCATTTTGCTAATTACATACGTGCATGCTAATTCACCAATCACCTAATTAGTTCATGACATTTTATTAATCACAATGGTAATTAACAATAATGAATTAAAATATAATAGACCTAGATGTTACCTACCATTTTGAGTTAGGGTGGTATATAAAATATGTCAATAATTTATCTACAGATTATTTTTGTTACTGTGGTATCACCACCTCAGCAATGATTTCCAACCATACAAGTTATAGTTACATATAACCACGTTCCGCGTTGCTACGATGTGTGTTCATTTTTATAAATTCATTCTTAATAAAAATGGCTCACCAACATCGTGATTCACTACACTGGATTCAGTAACACTTAAGTACGTTATACTACAGTTACGAGATTGCGTATTAAATTATTTCATAAGACTGGCCTAAAACAAGGTAGGAAATGTTACTCTGTCCCTCGGTACGTTATCTAGAAACCGTATGCAGGTATTTTACAGTTTTCCACCTACGATTCCAACACAGTTGCATTTTGGAACCTTATTCAGTTCTTATGTAAGTATTTTAGTGGCATGGCGATGAGTTCTTCAGCATAGGAACGGTATCCGTTCAGAACCTGCTGTTGCTGAGTTCATCCATTTAAATATCAGATATCGGAATCAGTGGAACGTATATTCACCGTTGAAATACGTTTTAGTGAGGAAAACGTTTATATTGAATTGGGTTGATCCAATCTCCACATTGTCCCATAATACCCTAGGTAACTCGCAATGAATCGATTACATGCCTACATAATGAGTGAACTTCTTCGTCCTTGAAAACGCGACAGTATTCGTACAGAAAGCAGCCGATTTTTATGGGTGCCAATCACACAGCTTGTGTTTCCCCTCGAAAACCTACGGTGTGTAGGAATAAATATAAATCAAGCTCATGGATGTGGTTAGTTTGAAAATGAAGGTGTTTTTGATGCCTGAAAAAATATGTGTTACGAAAAACGTTTCAGTACAAAATGGTATAACTACTAAACAGCTTCTGGTCTACCATTGTTATAATACATAGGTACACTGAATTGCCTTTGTGTGGTATTTTTTATCCTAATTGTGGAGTTCTACAAACTTACCAGTGTAACCACGACCAGATTGAGTGGGAAACACGTTTTCTCAACATTAGGGTTTTACAAGATTCCAAAATTTTTTCTGGATTAGGATAGTCCTTTCTGGTTATAGGTATATTTGTATTCAGTAATATCAGTTCAGTATAGGCAAATTTTGGAAGAAAAGCATGTTTCCTCCAAATTCCAAACTGCTCAAAACAGTGCTACAAGACTGAAAATGCTTTCTCCTCTCATGTCATTTTGGAATTAGTTGCACTTTTTCTTTTATGAAGTTAGGTACCTAACTCCTGTTCATACAAACTGTCAATGCATTGGGGTCAGATGTGGAGTCTAGTGCTTATCGGGTTTTTATTGGCAGTTGGGTTTCCGTGTCGTTTATCTGTCCTTGCCATCGTTTCCGAGCTAAGCACATATTATTTTCCTTATAACCCCGTGTATTTATACTGGGTGTAAAACAAGTATTGACAAGGCTATACTCAGGTTAGGTTGTTCCCTGGAATAAGAAAAGTTCCTCCTACCCATACCTATATTATGTCCTTTACTACCTAGATGCTATATAGTTACCTACATACGATCCCGAAAGTGAAGTTTCCCGCTATTCAGTTACTCTGATGTTCCTCATCTGTGAAAATTGCAAGTCCAAATTAGTTTGAATCCACACTGGTTAAAAAAAGTCAAAGAATTTATTCGAAGCCGTTGGTGTTAATTTGATATGGTTTTATCGACATCTGATGTGGTGTTAGCTGGAGGCAAAAACCGCTTATTGATTTTTGATATGTTATTTAATGACACAACTGAAAGTCAGGAATTACGGAGTCAGTACTTGCGTACCGTAATTAAGTCCGTCATTTATTATAAGAACGTGAATTAAATCTTGAATAAACTAATTCGTATATTATCTTAGAATCGAGTTTAATGCACGTGTTATCTCAAATACTGTGAATAAACAAATATAAGTAAGTATGTAGTGAGAATTCAGAATAAAAATCTCGTAGAGTTATTGAAGGTTGGTTCATCTAATACACGTATCTATGTAACAGAACAGGGTTATTACTGTTCAAGACAAATGAAACAAAAACAAACGAAATGCACTGGTTTTCATTTAAAACCAGTTAACATTTAAAATCTTGCAGTTGGTTGTTGATTCGCTCCTTTGGCATAGCAACTGCCTTGTTCATGGAAAAATTAAAGCTAGGTTCAGGTGGAGGTGCAGTTCCCGACGGCAATCCTGTGGGGCAATGCGCTCACCAGAATTTTTGGCGCAGATGCGTTCACATGGCAGCACAATCATAACCGCTAACTTGCAAAATCAACCAGGAATATCAAATTCCAGTATGGCTACAACCAAATCTGCGCAGTAACCTCTGTGCAGATACGGTAACGGATCCGACAGTGGAAAATATCTGGTGGAGATTTTGATATAGTATTCATGACATTGCGTTGCTGTAAAGCTAGGTTCACATAAAGGGGCAATTCTGGACGGCAATCTGGTGGGGCAACGCGTTTGCCGGAATTTTTGCCGCAGAGGCGTTCAGATGGCAGCGGAATCATAACCAGAACTCTAACCGGCAAAATCAACCAGGAATGCTGAATTCCAACGTGGCTGGACGACCAAGCAGTAAAGCCGCGATTACGCGAGGCCAGTAGGCAGTCCAGCTGGCTGGCGCCAGTGGAGGGAACTGGACTGGCCTAAAACCTACTCCTCAAGCTAGTCGACTGGCACGGCATTTTTCGACTGGGCTGGCCTCAAGTGGTGTTTACATGGAGCCAGCTACTGGCGCCAGTGAACTGGCTTCCAGAGACTAGTCTCGTGTAATCGCAGCATAGCCTGTGCACAGATACGACAGCGGACATTATCTGGAGATTTTGATGTAGTATCCATGACATAGCGTTGCAATAATCCATGTTGTGTTGGCCAGTAGCATTGCAGAACGACTTGCCATACCGGATTGCCGTCCAGAATTGCATCTCCATGTCAACCTAGCTTAAGAATAATCTGAGATTTGGAGCCAAACAAAAAGAGACAAAAGCTCTTGTTCAGGGAATGGAAACAAAATTAATTTTTTTTAAATCCACGGCTTCAAAAGTTATTTTTAAATGAAGTAGGATGGTATTCCATCAATACCTTTATTAATTTACATTCCTCATTTTAGTCACTGGAAATAGCGACGGCACAGGAAATAAACTTTCTGATGGCAGTGAATGTCGTTTATTAGGGCACTGCCTACAACGTACCTACTAAATTTCTGGTCCTTGGTATGGTGTAAGTCGTAGGTTATAACGTATATTTCTGCTTCATAGTTTGGGTGCACTTATTAGTTGGAACGAACCTACACTTTTTACGGTCCCTGGAACTGAACAGTAGTGTACCTACCTACCTACCTGTTGGTTCCGACATGTTTAGGTAAAAGGCCTACAACATTTTAGTGTTTGTTGGTTGTTGGACAGTTGGCAAATCTTATCATTGAGTTTTAGTGGTTTAACTTTATTCAAGTTGTAAAACCTATATAGGTACACCCTCCCCCTCATTTGTCGGATGGATTGACTTAGAATGAACACCTGATTAACATAACTAAACAGTCCCTTGCTATTGACGTACCTGAATTAAACTCATGTTAGGAATATGGCATTCAGAACAAATAATCACGAATAAAGAATGCTGTTGGGAAGTATCCCTTCAAATTGTGTGATCAAGAAAGAAAGAAAACTTTTATTGCCTGCAGAGAACATTCGGTTCTCACAGTGCAGCACATCACTTTAGATTATTTTTATACAGTTAAATTTAACTTTCTTAAATAAATGAATACAAGTAAAGCTAGTTTCATATGGGGCAGAAGTCAGGTATGGCAACGCGTTCACCAGAATTTTTGCCCAAGAAACGTTAACGTGGGAGTAGGGAGCCGGAATCCGTGAGCGGCCTATCAAATGTCGAATTCCGATATGGTGTGGATCCAAACGGGAAAGATGTGGGCAGTAACCTCTGCACACATCTGGCAAGGTTCTAGCAGTGAAAACTATCTGGAGATTTTGATATAGTATCCACGTGTTGCGTTGCCGTAATCCACTTTGCGTTGGCCAGTAGTAGCATTAGCATTGCTGAACACTGCCATACCGAATTTCCGCCCCATGTGAACCTAGACACTTTCCGTTGGGATAAAGATGCCAGTTTTTTTTTAAAAGTTTTTATTTATTTATTTTTAGAAATATTATGTTGTGGAGGCCCGTTACCTAGTTTGCTGTTGATTCAAGTTGCTCGTAACGAGCATGTATGTATAGGTCTCGTATTTAATGAACACCTTCGGGGTAAGTTTGATACCTACCTATATCAGTATTAGAATCTCCTTTAAATCGGATTCCTAGGACGGAACGAGGCACGAGGGTACGAGGCGGCACGGTGCGATGAAACGGAGAAAACACACCGAAGGAATTAATTTCCTATCGATTCCTTTGGTGAATGGCGGAAATTCCTTTGAGGCCCTGATGCGCTGAATGTGTAGTTATATCAGTCGGGCAGGAAGGCGCCAAACTATCTGACTTCCGCCCCCACCAACGGTTTATGCTTATGAACATTGATCGATCGTATCTAAGCTAAGTAGGGCTCGTAAACTTTTGAAGCCAACATTTTAAGAAGAAACATGCCGTTTGTAGCATTTCCAAGTCAGATTCAAGGTTTCCCATATAACGAATTAAAGGGTTTACAAGTTGAAATCAAGGCTTTCCATTTCAAATTAAAAACTCCGGAAACTTGATTTGCCAGTGTTCCTTATGTTTAGGAAACTCTTGAAAAGTCTCTACCACTTCAATATTTTTTGACTTTTCGAGTTCAACATTTTGGTTTTTAGACAGTTTTTGGTGAAAATAATGCTATTGCAGTGGGTTCAAAAAATTTTGTGCATGCATTTTTGAGATTTTCGTTTCCTTTCCGTTTCAAAGCGTTCTGAATCAATCACTCGATTTCAACAACTTCCAAAAGTAAATATATAATTACACACATAGAATTTGGCTTGAACTGCTATATACCTATTGATTGTCTGGTGATTAATTTTTGCTGATGATCAGTGATCAAAGGCATAAAATCCTTCGAGGTCCGGTCAGAACTGACAGGCTGCATGTGAAAAATTCTGTGCTGTACAGACCTGGTGGATGCTGAAAATATCCAATTTAAAGGACGTCAGTAGTCTTAGAGAAGGTTGTTCGTACATACCTTCTCAGATAGTAGTACTCGTAAATTAGAAATTGTCTGTTCTCACCTTAAGGCTTCTTGTGGAACACTGCTTAACCTGTGTATCCATGAAATTTCCAACTCCATTAGCGGTATGCAATAGATAATAGTGTAAATAGGCGCAATCATCTGGCAGTGGGGACAATTTTGTTTCTCTTGGTCTGAAAAATGCTTACTTATGGATGATCATGAACAACCAGGTAACATAGGCCCACAGGTTTTGTGTCAAGATAGTCCACGCGTCGCTAAGATGACGTTCCTTCCCACTCGAGTGCAGCTGCCGGAAACCCCTCGACACATGGAGTTGTATAACAATAAGTAGAAATCGCGATGTGGATTAAAGGTTTTTTTTGTTTCATTATGGAACGAGGAATTCGAATGGGGTTGGTAATTTTCATGTATGGGAGTCCGCCACCGCCTTCAGTCACTACAGTTTTAGTCACGGTCCGACGCGAGCGGATTCCTGATACGGGTTCCAGGATTGCGAAACTGCATTCATTATCTCTGGAACCCCCAGCGGTCGAATGGTAGCATAAGTCAGGAATTTTATCTGCAGGATGAGTTACGTCCTCCCACAATCCTCGCGACTTCGGATTTGAAGGGAAAACTATCTTGTTGGTGAAAACCTGGACGATTCCATCAAAATTTCAAAGGTGGTTCCTGTCTATAGGTTGTCTGTCCATTTTGGTTTATTATTCTGTGAATAATACACCTATGTATTCGCTCAGCAAAAAATTTTTATCACACCCCCTCAAATTTTTTTTCTTTTCCGTTTCAAGGTCTGTAGATTCAGAAAATGCAATGTCCGTACGCCGTATCACGCACACCGGCTTCATTTTCGGTCTACAAAATTCTTCCTTTCACACACATGCTCCATTTGGGCCCTAGTTGTGTCCCAAAACTTTGCAGGCCGATCGGAATATACCCAAGGGTGTTATGAGTGAAAAATGGGTATAAAATAGGTATTTTTTGTGTTTTAGTAACATGAAATTTTGAGGTATCGTTTTCCATGTTTTTTGGGACGAGAAGACCAAATATGAAGTCGGTTTTGACCAAAGATTCAGCCTTAAATTTACGTTAAATTTTGGTCTAAAATCGTCGTTTTTCTGCACACAGTTTGGGTCCCCAGTTGGGAACACATTTGGGTCCTAGTAGTGCTCCAAAACACGGCATCCCGATCGGCATACACCCAGGGATGTAATGGGAGAAAAATGGGGGTTTTCGAGGATTTTAGTGAGCTTGTGAGGTATCTTTTCGATGTTTTTTGGGCGAGAAGACCGAATATTAACATGATTTTGACGAAGAGTGAAGAATTGAGGTTGTAAACAAGGTTAACTCCCGAAATTCTTTTTTTATGTAGGTCAAAAACCTGGGAGATTGTCTGAAATCACCATACATTTTTATAATAACATGGAAGTAGTATTAGCAGGTGAATCAAGACAATTAAATGGCACTATCAATGATCAAAGATAATCAATATGTTTAAAAAAAACCCGAGCCTAATTTGTGTTTTTGGGGGGGGGGGCCATAAATGGTGGGTACCATCGAAAATAACTGTTTCAATCATTGTACATGAAAGAAACAATAAATGAACAGGGAACAACCAACATTTCTGTAGGTATGTCCAGTAGAATAATAAACCCATGTGTCAAGGACTTTGCAGCGTTTTTGGAAGGTGTTCGGAGCCCCTAAGTGAGGACTCAGCTGAAGTTTTATCAGGAGCCTATGACATGAAGATTTGATTTTTCGTTTCGAACTTCATGTCTCAACTCTTTTGTTGTAAATGACATTATTAGCAATTTTGCTTGCTCTGTGGCGAAAGAAAGCTAAATTAAAGTAGGTCCCATGTGGACCCCTTGTCCCATGTCCTGTGGACTTACGTCTTAAAAACCTACAGGTATTTGCGGTTCAAACTAATTTACGGTACCGGTAACTCAAGTCGCCTAATGAAAGATAATAACTAATAAGTATCTAGGTTAATAGCAGAGATATTATTATTTACTCAAGAAGTTTATTATTTCAATACTGGGATAGTTAGACAGTAAGTTTAGGTAGATGTGAAAAACCATTCTTTGACTCGGCAGTGTTTGAGGTTTTACTGTTGCTCTTGAAAACTTAAAACTAGAGTTATTTTTAGTGTAATTTAGATACACCAGTTTCAAAAACCAAGGAATTCTGTCCTAATTTAAAGGAAATCAGGGGCTCACGGCTCATCGAGCCCAGCGATGAAGTAGGTGCTCCTCCAGCTTGCAATCAGCCACTTAGAAACTTGTGACCATGAAGCTAAACATTGGAGGACTAGAAGAGAAGGCCAGGACGGGTTGGTGAAACAAGACGGGTCAATCTTGTGAGAGTGTATCATGTTTGTAAGTCGTGCTACTTCAGCACATCACCATTGTAAGATTTACCAAAGAGTTAATCCATGTCAAGTTTCAGTACCTATCTTTCATAGGTTGATTAGGATTAGGAAAGAAATTAAGGTTCGTTCTTAGTGGGCGTTCTGACAGTTCTCGAACTCATAAGAACTGGGACGGAAAATCCCGGGGCGTTCCGGAACTTGAGGAACCGCGTTCTGCACTGCGAACGATTTCAGAACTGGAAGTGGAATGACCGCATGCGCATGCGTCACCTACGTTCTTGAGTTCCAGTTCTGACAGTTCCGAAAAAAATCGGGGACTGTCAGAACCGTTCGGAACTGGAACACACTGCGAACGCAGAACTCGGCGTTCTCGGCGTTCCGGAACTGGGCGTTCTGGCACTGCGAACGACAAAACTCGACTGTGCTTGCCCAGAACCGTTCGGAACTGGCAGAACGCACACTGAGAACGAAGCTATAGTCTAAGTGATCGCTCAGCTGATCGGCTGGCTCCCTAATTTGTCCAAGTTGCTTAACCTTCAGCCCTCGTGTTAAATGACATAATTGTGGGTTGGACATGAAGGAAATTAGTATCAAGGCAGCTAGCTAATCCTCTACGCCTGTATTCTTGCTAAAAGTAAATTGAAAACCTCAATTTTGCTGAAAATTTGACTTCTAGTTGCAGTATCCATTTGGGCGATAGTGGGATTTTGCCGCTTAATACGCCAATCAACACAACACTCCCGTGCCCCCCCCCCCCCCCCCTTCCACCCTTTAAATGTATTTATTAGATTAGGGTTTTGTTCGCTATGGTGTTGGGTGTGTTCTTGCCGACTAATATTGTGCCTTAACTACAGTTTACCTAGTTGAGGCTGTGGACCTGGTCGAAATGTGTCGCCAACACAACTTACTTACCCACCTGCTTGTTGAGATTCGGATCGCTTTTCGGATACTTACACGTGGTGAAAAATGAAAAACGGAGTGTCGAAATGGTCCTGCACGGTCCGAGAGATTTTGTTGCGTGGACCGTAGAGGCTGCGTCACGGATCACGAATTCGGGGTGATTTCCATTATCTCAGTTGATTGTTACTTTTGATAACTCCGTAATGATAAACACACAGATATGTCGGCATCCTTTGAATAATCTTACCGAATTTACTTAGGTGTGGGCAGTTCCACTGAACATGTAAAATTGCACTGACGGGTTCAACATTTTTTAAATCTATTTTATAAATTTCCTTCAAGTTACTCTTCTTAGAGTCCTATCCTAAAGAGGGTGAAAAAGTGGTATCGCACTGTACTAATGCATACCTGTTTTATCACCTTTGTACAAGGAAAACATGGTTCTTAAGGAGAGAGAAAAAGCATCAGCAGTCAGAATTCTTCTTAGTTGTGCAGTTCTGCACAAACAACCTTAAAGTCTCACTAAGAGATAATGTTGCTATTTTCTTATGTAGGTAGAATGGCTTCAACTTCTTGTTTTTCGACCTAAATATTTTATAGCTTTTTGCACAAATCTGTTGGATAAACTGAGTTGTCTTTATAAACTACTGATTCTTAGTGTCTCATGTGAGTCCCAAAAAAATTAAGAAATCTTTTGGATTGAGTCATAAGAGATCCCCCTTGCACAAAACCTCTCTCCTGGTTGAGAAACCTCAAAATGCAGCCGAGGTCAGGGTAGAGATAACCTGGAGAGAGATTAAATTCCAACAAAATCGTAATTGGCCATCAGAACGATTGGAATGTCTAGAAGTTTTCGTCTCTTTCTAAATAAACCATGCGTCTGTTTTGCAAAGATCGCAATTCCAACTATCAACAGAGGTGAGCGGTTCTTAGTCTTTATCAGAACGCTGTATCATTAGGTACTATGCTATGCCTGCACCTCTCTACGTAGGAGTAGTTTTGGTTTATTTTCAAACATGCTTGTCGTTTGCAGCTTTGGTTTCGAGGCGTGAGGAGCTCCAAGTTCCGTCATGTTTACGGGCAGCCCGTGAGAAGAGAAAAATGTTACGACAACGTCAACATTACGAAGAACGCTCACGACTCCCAGTTCTGCGCTGTCAACCCAAAATTTATTGCCATAGTGACCGAGGTGGCTGGAGGAGGCGCCTTCATTGTCCTACCTCTCGATTCGGTTAGTTTCAAAATTCCTCCCTTATTTTGATTATTAAATATTATTGCCTAACTGAAGTTCATTGTTACTATCTTTGAACCACTTGGGGGCACTCACAGATACCTACTCTCTTCCATTTTTAATGCAGAATTCGGAAGGTAGCTGTTCCTTTGTGTACTAAATTTCTATGTTGTTGGGGGGGGCTACCGCACTTGGGTTTCTTAGTTTGTGTGTCTCTCCAGTGTAGAGTGTAGATCGCCACCGGGGGTTGCCTTGCGCACTTGGGTTTTTTCGTTTGTATGTCTCTCCAGTGTAGGTCGCCACCATCGAGGGAGTGTAGATACTCTCCTCTATCAAGCAAACGTTTCGTTTTATTTCTTCCATGGCCCTTGGCCTAATATACCAGAGTGCGTTGGGTGCAAGTTTGGATGCAGCAGATGAATTGTAGCTTGAGAAACTGTCAGATGAATGGGTAATTCCATCTGTCCCATTCTCCAGAATGAAATATCTCAGTGAAAGTCTGAAGTGATGCTATATCAGGGGTGTCTGATGTTGGATGAGGGCGAATAGGGGGAAAAGCAAAATGACGTCATAGTCGAAGGCACTCACCCCCATTCTGACCCTGGAGCCATCAGCCTCCTAACGTCTAACATCCTTATAAATAATAGGCATTTGTGTTCTTTCTACCTGATTGACATTCTACACAAGCTGGAAATACTCGCAAATGGGGGTTTTCACAGGCCCTGATTTCATTGCTGATTTCGAATGTACAGTTCTGTCCCTCTGGAATATCACAAGTCGAATGGTCTGCAGCAACCCACTCTAACAATTTTGAACATTTTCATATCAGCGGATTCTCCTGAGCCTCTTAATGCTGTTACATATGAGGTTTGTTTGGGCTGACAGTCTTAGACCAGTCCAGGATGTAACTGTGTCTTTCCGAATGTGTACTGATGCGAATGGATAACCTGAAGCATTTTAACCTTCCACATAGGCTGATAAGGTAGAATCATCAATCAGCAGTCCTTGAAAAAAATCCAGTATTGTTAGAAGTAGTCCTGAACTGTCTGAACACACAAAGAGGGGCGTGGCTTGGATAGAACGGTCCAGGGCTGTCTGTCCAAACAAACCTCTAGAAAACCGTAAGAAAGCATCCATGATCCAGTGCCATGTTGATAAGTGACGCAGTGTATGGCCAATTCTCGTCTGCCCGATGTTTTGTGGACTGATGATCCGATCAGAAAAAGAGTGAGAATCGCTGTGAAAGGCCTGAACGCCTTTTCGACAGTCATATAACTTCAGATGTTCACTGCGAACAAACCTATTCTTTTCCCTCCATTAACATAAGTGGTTTTTATAAGTCATTATGATTTATGGTTTTTATTATAAATAAATGGTTCTTTGGGAGACGTTTTCTGGAACTTCCCTCTATTATCTTAAGTCGGTATCCACATTATTGTATATATGATGTTGTCTTGGTTTTCCGCAGACTGGTCGAATTGACGTGAATACTTACAAAGTGGCAGGGCACACAGGGCCAGTTCTGGACGTCAAATGGAACCCCTTCAATGATAACATCATTGCATCCTGCAGTGACGACTGTACCGTAAGTAATGTGTTAAACGCTGTTGGTGCGAAGTTGGTTGGTACCTGCCTTTATAGTTGCCAGTTATTGTATATTATAATGTTTATCATCACATGGTTTTTCATCTATAGTATAATTTTTTTAAATGTATTTGCATACGTTGAATTGTGGATCTAATAAGACGTGTACCTATGTGATTAGTGATGAGGGGGGGGGGGGGGGGGAGGTATTGAATATCATCGATGGTAGCAAAACGTCGGAACCAAAATATCGATGTTTTTAAAATCATAGATATTTCTATTTAAGGTTTATTGCTTCATGTCAATGACAAAATCCACCCCGAGGGCCATTTTCGAGAAAAATTTGACGTTTTTTATATAAACAATCTGTTTTTATCAAACTGTTGTTATTACGAACAAGAGATCGAGGAGAAAACATTTTCATATGAATTTAAATTCGCATATAAAGAAGATTAGTAGGGATGGAAAAATTTCACACTCCGTTGATAGTTACTTGTTAATAAAAATAAACCTTTATTACTCAAGTATAATAACTGAGCAAATAAAAAAGTAAGTATGAGAGAAAACGAATAAGAACATGTGTGTTTCCTCTGTGCTCCGTTTATTGTTTCCTGAAAAACGAGAGGTAAACCAGTGTGTGTATGTGCTTTTCTTATAACAGTTGCTCAAGCTTTCAGCCACGGTGGAGCGTAGCGTGATGAAAACGTGAACGATCATAACAGAAAACCGGTTAGTTTTGGTAGGTATTAGGTTACAATCGCTACCTAACTATTGTACCAACATCGATACGTACATCAAAGGGGCCATTGCGAAGATTTGGTAGGATTTGCAGCATTTTAAATAAAATGTGAAAAAGCTTATGGCAAACTGGAAACATCCACAAATGATGTTGTGAAACATCGACGGCCAAACATCGATGGCATGGAAACATCGACTCAAAAATATAGATGTTTTTTCCCAAAACATCGACGTTTAAAAAACATCGATGTATCGTTGCTATCCCTTGTACCAAGTTCTTTCGGATGCTTTTTTTTCATTTTACTGTTCTTCTGTGGGTATTTATTGGAAATATAATTGTTCAATTGATGCTCCTGTAAGCTCCAGCTCTCAAATTTTGTTGTTTTTCAGATTAAAGTATGGTACATCCCCGAAGGAGGACTCAAATCCAATTTGACAGAGTGGGAAGCTGATCTCCATGGGCACAAGAGGCGTGTCGGTTACATCGAATGGCACCCCACTGCTGAAAATGTCATTGCTAGTGTTGGTTTCGACTACTTGGTAAGTCTCACGAATTCTTTCGAAATAACCGTTGGGAGGGGGGGGGGGGGGGGTGTTGAATTGTTCCATTCAAAATTGTTCATTCTAACGTCGGTTCCGGGTCTGCCAAAACAGCATACGGCTGGTGATCGCTATGGTTGGGGGGGGATATTGTCTCCTATTTTCAGTCTTGTGTTGCGTACAAATTTGGTTCCGTGTTTGTCCGTCGTTGTGCCTGCAAATCATTGCAGCGCACATAACGTTACGAATGGGTGGTCGTTACGAGCTGAATATGGGAGAGTTAGTGTAGAATGAGCCCTGAATGCTCCCATATCAATTTCATCATGATCAGACAGTAACTTTTGTTTTTCATCTACGCATGCACAAAGTTGAAATCCTAGCCATGCGTATAAATATACGAAAAAAATGTTCGTTATGAGCTGAAAATAAGACGGTAGGTATGTGTTGGACCCTAAATGGTTCCATACCGAGTTCATCAAAATTGGGCTGTAACTTTCATCATTGTCTATGCGCAACTTGAAATCCTTGATACCTAACCCCGTAACTATAATTACTACTGGTGGACCGTAAGTGGTCCTATACAAATTTCATCACGAAATAACATTCATATGCGCAAACATGGAATCTATAACTCTGGCTCGACCGATTATGATGATGAAATTCACCGAGTTTATTTGGTCAGGTGGCCACATGACCCCATGTGAGTTGGATCAGACTCACAGTAGCCTCTGCCTTCCTCCATTCGTGAAACTTTTAACGCCCGTAACATAAACCCAGATTCATTACATGCAAATATCCATTGTATGCGGCATTTTCACAAGCTCTGCTGCCGTTCCTTAAATAATCATTGTAAACATGTCATGTGGAAGTATTTTCCATCTGGTCCATTATTGAAGGAAGGCTGAGACCACTGGATTCGCTTCCAGAAATTTCAGCTCCGAGGAAAGGTTACGCAGTGGGCGAGTTCTGTCTGTGATCCCGAAGTTAGCTGCCTATTAAAAAGAGAAGACTTAGAACAAGTCGCTGTTCGAGATAAATGAACACCTGCGCTTCTCTGTTGCTGTCTGATATTGTTGCCATTTACTCCAAGGCCAGTTCGTTCGTGACATTACTTGAACGATTTGCGATGATTACCTACTGCTGCATCATACATACCTACGAGTTCTATAATTATTTATAATTGAATGTGAAGTTACGTACATAAACGAATATCAAGGTGTCGTTTTATACGGATTTGCCTGTCAAAATTGAAAAAACTACCAGCTCTTGCAATGATTGCGTCTAGTTATTATTTCTAGGTGTATACAAATTCATTTATTCAGATTATTATACTAATGTGGAGCGATGATATCGTGTACTAACAATTCTGACGTTTCCCGTCTGACTCCTAGACCCTAGTAATTCTGTTAATAATTACGTGTGATCTCCACATATCAATATTTATCTCATTTCGTCCTGTTCCATCAACTCAAAATCAACTTAAGCTCATCATCATCATTCTAAAAATGGAAGATAGCATAGTTTATGAAGTAGGTATCTCGAACATTTTTATTGTTGTATTCTTCAAACGTTGGGTATGTGACCTAAAATGGAATTAGCTCTCCTTCGATACGCAGGTCATGTGATCTCAAACAGGCAGTGTACGACACAGGCACTCGAGATAAACTTCTATCAGGCGACTACCGTGTCAGTTAAAAACAAAAGAAAGATTCTTATTGTATTTGAATGAAAATCAAAAGAAATTAGTAAAATTTGTTAGTTTTTCCGTTTCGCAGTATGTATGTACGTGCAATGCAAGTGAATAGAATTTCAAAATTAATGAAGAATTTCAAAATTCGGCATGCGGGCTCTGATTGAGACAAAAGTGACCTTGGTAACAACTGGTGGCAAATTTTCAGAGGAAATAACTGTATTGCAATGGGTTCAAAATGTACACACACATGTACATAATACATTGATAGTATTATGTTGTTAGATTTATGACCTTGGACACTTTTAGGTCTTCACTATAATTATAGTGAATATGTATAATATGTTTGATCTTCACACCAAATCTGGGGAAACCCTACAAAAATTATTGGATAGTATTATGGTCATGAATTATACTTATATAACTAGCATGACAGCCCTTCGTGCTAAAAACATAGCCTCGTAGGTTGAAACGAAAATAAATTAGCCTCAGAGCTCACTCAGCTGATCAGGGCAGGGAACCACTTCGTCATTCTTACCAAGCAGTCCCTGCCCCATCGTACTACACACGGGTACATACAACCCGTCGTGAAATCTTCACCTCCGCTTCTAACGGATACAAACCCATACAAACAATCTAGTCGCGAGAGAAAGCCTCAACTCTACAAAATTGTAGAAACCTGTGGCATAGTGAGAAGAGAGTTACGGTGGACCCTCGAGAGTACCCGTCCTAGACCAGCGAGATTATCACCAGTTAAGAAGGGATATCGATTAGGCTTCCCAAAACGACCCCAACTTCACCAGACCAAAAACCTACTCGAGAATAGCCACACCGTCACAAACCAAACAATCCCATCACAAGGGAGAGCCCTGTTTACGAGGAAGGACGACGGTTCGCGGTGGGGGGGGGGGGGGGGGGGGGGGGTTCTATGCACATCCAAGAGCGAGGTGCGAAACACCGAGCATGCTACTTTGGCAGGCAAAATGGATATCAATCCATTGTGGCTGATAACGTGTTCTTGGCTGTTAAATTTTTGCAATAGGGTATTTGAAAGGGGGGGGATACATTATTACAAGTTATGTACTGTTACCCGATAAATTATATGACTAGATTTGTGACACAATTCTGGGTTATTGTTCTGGTCTCGAACTTGTACCTCGCTATGCAGAATTAGTTTACCTGTGGGGTTCTTTACAATGTGTAGTACAATATTTCCTGTTGTAGGTACCATGTTTGTAAGTAGGACTAACTCCAATAGAGCTGCAAGGTATTCATGGTGACCCTTTCGGTGTGGTTAGTCATACTTTCTCTTTGGCTGGATGTTTGTATGGTTGGCTGGAGCTTTTACTTAGGGTTGTTGTTTTAGATCATGCTCTGGGACATTGGTAAAGGGGACGTCCTTCACATCATCGATTGCCACAACGATGTCATCCAAAGCCTCTCATTCAACTATGACGGTTCCCGCCTTGCTACGACTTGTAAAGACAAGAAGCTAAGAGTTATCGACCCCCGATCTGGATTTGTCATATCTGTGAGTACCTCCCATCAGTGCTCAGTACAACTCAATCCACTTTCCCAAAACCACTAAACTTGTAGGTAACATAAAAATATGAAAACTCTTCATTTGATGACTGTAATGAGGCCCTTGTTATTAGGCACATAGATGATGATAACATGCATTCGCCTCTTACCATAGTCCATCGCAAAATTCACCAGTTTTTGAATTACTACTAATTCGTATATTTTTTCCTGGTAACGTAGCCATTGCGTGCATTATTTTAACAAACTAAATACAGCTTTGTATTCTATTCCAATTAATTCTAGGAAGGGCTTTGTCACAACGGGAGTAGCAGGTGTAGTAAGGCAGTATACTTGAAAAACGGTCTTCTAGCGACGGTAGGTTTCTCACGCCTCAGCGACCGCCAGCTCACCATTTGGAAAGAAGATGATCTCAGCTCCCCTCTAACCACCCAAGTCATTGACTCTTCGTCCGGCATCATATTCCCTTATTTTGACTACGACACTAACATCCTCTTTCTTGCGGGGAAGGTATGTCATCTTTCTGTAACTAAATGTCCACAGGCCTTTCTAATGCGTTACATTTGGACGTACAGATGCGATCATCAGCATAAACTTCATGAGTAGCAGATGGTCATTCATATGTAGATAACATCAGATTTGACACCGCCTATTTTTTTTCAGTATTAAACGTGCTGGAACCTCATTTTTTTGTCATTCCCGATGTGATAACAGATATAGCTGTATAGCAAAAGAAGTTGTGCTTTTACTGTTGAAGTTCACTTTTTTGTTCATCAGCTGAACGCATCTATTGTGCATTCAGTTTAGAGTGAGAGTATGTATACAGAATGCGAAAGCACCATGGCGTTGCGGGTTAGTATACCCCAATTGCATATTTACTTATGGGGGACCTTTAATTGCCGAAAATGCTTCATGGGCAAGATACAGGCTTCAGCTTCTATCTCCGTAGCTGCAATTCATCAGTTTTATTTTCGTTCAAAGTTCGTCGTTTTCGACAGCCAAATATTATAGTGATCAAGGCACAGCCAGCTCGGTGGGTATTTCTCCACCGAAGAGACATTAGGTGACAGCTATAATCACAAAAAACGACAAAATCGATGTAATGAACGTGTGCAAGCATATGCGTAAAATTTATCGAGACCGATCTGTCCGATATGTCGTGCAGGTGGTGGATGCCGACAGGTGTATTAAGCGGCCTCTATTTACTGGGTGCTAAAAGCACAGAGAGAAAACGGCTGCTTTTATTCACCAAAGAAGACTAAATCCCATCCAAAAGTTGCTGATTCCGTCGATTCTTTAGATCTAGAGGCAATACACCAAAAAATTCATCAGTTCTATCTTCGGATTATACTTCCTACTATAGATGAAATGTTTTTGACGTTAACACGGGCGGACCTCTCTCCAATTTTAAAAGATCCACTTTTTACAAGTTGTCTCAGAACTGCAATTTCAGTTTGTCAGACGTGGAAGGGATTAAATGCTGCTTGAATGGGAGGAGCTTGTTTTATGGAGAAGGGATTATTTGAGACGATTCGAAAGTTTAGAACTGGAAACCGACAAATTTACTGTTTGGACGAAACATGCATTAATACTCGACACACAAATTACACCATGATTAACAACATTTTTTAAATTTTTTGTTTTTTTAAATATAATTTACGTTTATCCGTGTAGATTCATGACCCTTACGTGTTACATCACAGTGGGAAGGTTACCAATCAGTATGGTAGGCAATCCGTACCAAAAACCGACAAATTTACTATATGGATGAAACGTGGATAATTGCTGGACATACAAATTACACCATGATAGCAACGTTTTTATCATTTTTTTATTTTTTGTTAATTATTAAATATAATTTACGTGCATCTGTGTAGATTCATGGCCCTTACATGTTACATCACATGCTAACCTTCCGGTTACTAATCAGTATGGTAGGAAACCCCGCATCACGTGGGTGATATGCGGGCTCGATTTAATTTTCTTTTGTTTATTTTTGCTCTCACGCTAAAATGAACGTACTAATAGACACTTGAGGAACTCCACCTTACTGTACCGCAAGTAGCTCTGTATCGTTATAACACAAGTCCTGCCTGCGCATGTTGGCATCCTCCTATTGTCTGTTAAGATCGAGCAGAACCAATGTGTGAAATGGGCATGGGGCACTCGCACAAGCTTGTGGGAAGGAAGGAGGAAAATGGTGTACCTATGTGAAGTACCCATCCATGTGGCCTGCTCTTACCTCGATAGTCATTCGTTATTCTGATATTACCGGGTTTTGATAAAAATTGATCTCTTCAAGGAAGTGGTAGCTATTCTGACTAACACTGAAGATGAGTTTTATTGACAACGGAGAGGATGGCTTATTAGGATCTTGCTTAGAATCCCACGTCAGTGTTACTTCGCCATTAGTTGAACTCATGTTTGGAAATTTGGTACGACTCGAGCAGCTGGTGTAATAATATGGTAGTATTCATCTATTCATAGTACATTCAAACTCATCTGAAGGAAAGCCGGTAATACTGCAGGTACATGAGGTCTTTGTTGTTATATGGCTTTATTTTGGGCTTCCAGCTACTTACAGCTCTACTCTTGTTAACAATATTAAAAGATTCGGATACTTCAGGTGCCTGTTGATATATATGGCAGAAACCAATCCGTTTAGTGAATTAACCTACTGAATCTGCTTGTAGGGTGATGGAAACATTCGTTACTACGAAGTTGTTGATGCAGAGCCTTGGGTCCATTTCCTCAACCAGTACTTATCTGGCACTCCGCAGGTATGAACACATCTTTTTGTCAAGTTTAAAATTGCTAGAGTTTCACGTTTTTTTAACACGAAACATTAAATGTTGATAAACCGTTAATTTACATTTCACATTCGACAGAGAAGTATGTGTTACATGCCGAAACGAGGATGTGATATCAACCAGTGCGAGATATTCAGGTTCTACAAGCTCCACACCTCAAAACCATTGTGTGAGCCGATTTCGATGATTGTTCCCAGAAAGGTAAGCCGTTTGATACTGCATCCACTACAAAATAGTGGCTGAATTAATTAGTATTTTCTGGAACGTCCTGTTATTGATCCTGTCATCTGAAATTCTTCGTCTGTCCATGTTCTGGTATTTCAGAGTGACCAGTTCCAAGATGATTTGTACCCTGACACAGCTGCACCCACACCCGCGGTCTCCGCCTCTGATTGGTATAATGGTGTAAACCGACCGCCGACACTGATGTCGATGAAAGCAGGTACATTATCTATAGAAATCCAGAGTTATGCAGCAGGCCTCCTTTACATGTGTACTGGTTTGCTACGAGTTGCGTCCTTTCACCTTGAATGATGATATCTATGTATTGGTAGTGTACCTCTGACCTGACACATGTGCCTAATTAACTATCACCTCAGATGAATTATTACCACTGTCTGTGGAAGTATTCTGTCAGAATCCATATCATGTTGTATTCACATAAAGCCACAATGCATTGCACCATCAACACATTCATTTGCCCTAGAGGCAGTCACATGATCTCAAGGGGTGCCGTTGACTGCACAATACAAACTTTGAAAGATCCAAAATTGAAACGTCGCCGTCAGCCTCGTGGTGTGTTTTTATCCCTAAACAAACCTCAAGATCCTTCAACCAGCAGCCACATGACGCAGGAGCTAGAATCCGTTAGCTCATAACCCTCTTACTCCACCTTCATCTGGCTTAATTTTTGTGGCAGGAGGTGTGAAAACGCACAAACCCAAGGTGCCCAGCGTGAACCGGAATCACAATCTGAATCCCAACATTGGTGCTGACCACAAATACAACATGAAACTCGCTTTCCTCAACACCAATGATCGACCTGATTACCGACCAATAGATGTAAGTATCACTGCTGTCTAATATTCTTCTGTTACCTGTAAACTATAAACCATTGCTGTCAGTCTGACTGGCAGCAAACCTGATTTTCTTGCTGGAGAACAGGGCGAGAACTTTAACTTCACAAGAAGGATAGAAATTCATGGAATAGATGGGTAGGTACCTACCCATTTACTGTTAGCCCGTTGCCTAATGTTGCAATGAGGAATACCCATGACTTCTGTATTACTTTTCCATTTTTAAATGAAAGTAGGTTCCACAGGTGTTTATGTGAGTACTTACCTGATGATGCTCAGAAGTTGAGTGAAAAGCTTTGTGTACTTGATAAATTAGTGGTGAGCTAAAGGTATTTATGGTGGTATGGTATTTATTTTGCGTTTATCCCACATTACAAGATGGCTTACCACATAAGGGATATAATGAAATTCGATGAATTGATGAACTTGTATTCATCGTAGGAGATGGCGGTTGGTCTCAAAATTCTTTCAAGTTTCATTTAAAAATATAAACAGAAGTCGTGGGTACTCCTCATTCCTTTAAATGGTTTTTGACACAGTCAAGAAAGATTGGCTGTTTGAATATATGTAACAAATCACCTTTAGTGCGGTAGTACTTGTGCCATGACTGGTGTGTACTTGTAGGTAATACCTGTTGGTTGGAGGGGTAGTGGGTAGGGATGGAAAATGAGAATTAAGGGCTTTTCCAACCTATTTACTTGTAAAACTGTCAGTAAGTTGGGATACCTGGTAACTTCTAGTGATTTTCCTGTATCAAGAGTCTGCAGATACAGGAACTCTGCTAGTAAATGAGCCGCAAATAGACTTGAGTATCTTTTTAATCCTTTTTTAGGCCTTTCTTTGGAGACAAGGGTGTGTCACTTCGAAACAGACGGCCAGACAGGCGGATGCTAATTCTCCAAAAATAAGAATTACAGGACCTTTCATTAGTACCGCCTAGAAAGCTTCCATCACTGTCCAACCTAATCTTCTGTTTCTAATAATTTTGAAATCAATTACCTAGTATGTAACTACTTCTGAAAGTGTATTGCAAAAGCACTTGGGAAGGTACCTCTGATGACTGAAAATCCGTAACTCTGATCTGAAAACATGAGAACATAGAAACAAAGCAGGTCGCAGCTGCCAAATGCTAAGGGTTATGCTTGTTCTCGTTGCTTTCGTTTGGTTTCTTTTCTCGGACGAACTAGCTCATCCTATTCGTCCAACGACCAGACCTAATCAAGCGTTGCAGGCCGTCGTTTCTATTTGTTGTGGCTTCTATTGGTACTACTACTTGCCGCTCAGAGAGTACTAAAGTCTATAATAAAAAACAGAATAATTATTACAAATGACAGACTGGAGTTTGTATTTGGCAATTGAATTCATATAAAATGTGGAGCCATGTTTTGCTGAACTTCGGCCCCTGTTCTACACTGATGGCACTGATTTTATCCCCCTCCCCCTTCCCCACAGCCTCATGACAGCCCCCCCCCCCACCCATTGGGACACCTCATCTAGAGCCTCTGTTTCTTTTTCTGTCTTCCATGTACGTGTCTATATGTACTATTAGGTTGGTCCGTTAATCAGTCGACTGCATTTTGAAGGGAATTGACTTGTTTAGTTTTCCCGTTTACTTGTCAGTGCTGCCTTTGGAATAACTGACGTTCGGTTGGTCTGTTTTACTCGCTTGTTTCAGCAGCAAAGGGAAAACTCCTTGGTGCCAGACGTGGTTCAGAACACGATACCAACTCACATCATAAAAACGACTCAGGAGGTACAGGCTCAGCCAACCTTTGAACCCTCTAACTCCTCCCCACCCGTAGACGCTCTTCAGAACAGTAGTCGTGTTTGTGATGACGTAGTGAGTGATGACTCTCCTATTAAATTCTCTCTTTACTCATTCCTTTGTAGCCTTATTTTCAAGAATTTGGTGCCTCTTGCATGTGATCTGGTTTTGCGAACTCTTGCTCCCCTCCTACTTTTTCTCTTGTAGTGCATGATTTTTGTGGGAACTAGTCCAGAATTTATAGGTCTACTTGCTGAAGTGGCCACTATTATTAGTTATTGATCACCTTTTCATGCTGGCTCGTCACTTATGACTGTTGCACGTTGAATTCATCTGCGATGGATTGTAACGTCTTCACATCTTTCATGATTCATCTCAATCTCCTTCTTTCTACTGTACTTCTTCTGCTATTAACAATTTCTTTACCAAACTGCAGAAATGGCTGCAGCCACAATATGTAGGTACCGCACCTTGCGTTGTTCACACTTTGGGTTAATTTAGAACTACTTAGGCCCAATTTCACCAGAAAATTATTTAATGGAGTTTAGCCAAACTCCGTTAAAGTTAAAATCGAGGTTTAAACCTGGAAAGGCAGCTGGCGTCTTTCACCAGCCCAAATGTCGGTTAAACCCAGTTTGAAATAACGGAGTTTGCCTGACGGAGTTTAGTTTAAAATGTCCAAGCAAAAGTTGGACAATATGACGCGCCGGGACTATAAACTCGTCAAAACAACAACAACCACCACTCAGCTGATGTTGATTCCCGCTTCCATTGTTCCGCTGTAATAATAAGCTGTAATTTGCCAAAGTGATTTCTGATTTACAGCGACTCCAGTCACGAGGTAAGGTACCTATAATATCATTGTGGAACACATGGTAGGTATAGAGTAAATACCAATACAATGCCAACTCGCGTTAATTCATTTCACAGCTCTATAACAACGGAACCAAAAATCAGCTGTGAGCTAGGCGGCCATATTGGGATCTCATGGATAACGGAGATTAGCGACTTTAACTTGCCGGATTTCGGGCGTTTAAACTTGAGCCCCCTCGGTGGAAGTTTAAGCTTGCACAGAGCTCTGGTGAAAGACAGTGAGCGGTAAGCTCCGTTAATTTGCAACCTCTTCCGTGTTAAACTCGTTTCAAATTTTTGGTGAAAGTGGGAATAATAAGTGAGAATAATAGTGAAAAGCTCCCATTTGAACAGGAAATACCATACGCCTGCGGCCAGTATCGAAATGGTTAACCCCATTCATTTTATTACTTTGCTTTCGTTTCCCTTTACTTTCTTCTCTGCATGTTGGGAAATGAAATCGTGTCGCAGCATGTTGATTGTTTGATGTTGATCAATAAATAATTTTATGTTTATCTTCATTCTGAAAATTCACCTTGATCCTCTTGAGTTTTTGTTGAATAATTTTTAATTTTGTATATCATTATTTCACTTGACAAAATTTTTCCTTCGCTTCATTTTTTCTGTGATCTCATCTAAATGGAGCGCTAAAAAAAACCACTGATTTCATGAGCCTAGTTTGAAAGATCGATTATAATGTTCAATTAAGTTTCGACTGATTTTATGTGCACCAAATTAGGTAACGCTCATCTCACCTGTAGTAGTAATTATTGAGCAGTTCTGCTTAGAATGACATTTTTAGATAAATGTAAACATCTCTATAAATTTCTCCCTAACTAGGGAAATACAAATTCAACCATGGATATGGTTTTAGAGCGTCGGTTGAGGTTAACTTCTAGCAAATACGAAGATACAGAAGGCATAACACCGTTTTCAAGGAAGCAGCAAGGACCAACACGAGCTCTCAAGCTACACACCTTGGTTTTTTTATGGTTTTTCAACGTTTTTGTTTTAGTTTGCGTTATTATTAAAAACAGCCATAGCTTTTTTGAGTTCGAGTTAGCCTCAATCAGTGCCGAATTCGACGGTATGCAGGATTTGATTGTTGCGAAAATCAGTTCGGGTGGTGCCATTGGGGAAAAATGTGAATTTATTATTTTTCTTTTCCACTTGGTTATAAACAGGTTCTAGATCGGTGAGTTGATGAGATTATTCTGCGGTTAACTTCTAGCAAATACGAAGATGCAGAAGGCATAACACCGTTTTCAAGGAAGCAGCAAGGACCAGCACGAGCTCTCAAGCTACACAGCCGTGATTTTTGATGGTTTTCAACGTTTTTGTTTCGGTTTGAGTTATTATTAAAAACATAGCCATAGCTTTTTTGAGTTCGAGTTAGCCTGAATCAATGCCGAATTCGACGGTATGCAGGATTTGATTGTTGCGAAAATCAGTTCGGGTGGTGCCATTGGGGAAAAATGTAAATTCATTATTTTTCTTTTCTACTTTCTGCCGGTTTTCTAGGTGTGGGAGGGTGTTTTGGTGTATTCAGAATCAGAAGGAGTGAGGAATAGACGTGGGTCGGAATGTACTGCTTTTGAATTCAGAATCGGATTCAGCGCCCTCGAAAACTCGAGTAGTGCGGCGGGAATACACTAAAGAAATAACGCACGGTATCACCTGGAATGTAAGTCTCTCACTCGGATACCACGAGTGGGGGAGAGGGAGGGCAATACGTATACCAGATGACGTCATCGCACGCCTTTTCCTTCCCCCTTTTTTTTTGCCCACATCAATTCATGTCCGACCCATCACATAGCTCCTTTTTGGAAAGCTCTCCGCTAGACCTACAATTTGAAAGAATAAAAGAAGATGCTCATCCGTTCCTCATTTCTTATAAGCATGGAGGGTAAGTGAGTCTTTTCAATATCCACAATACTGCACTACTGTGTGCCGTGCTCAGCTCATGTTGATAGGTGGAGATGGTTTTTTCCTCCTCTTTACATAATCCTCTGCCACCCCTCAAACACAGACAGCCATTACGTGTCTTTTTTCCCCCCTAGAGGGACGGGTACCGAGCCCCTTGTCAATGAGACCTGAAAGATCTATTTTGACATATCCATTACGGTTATTTCTGTTCTTCATTTTGTCTGTTGTTGGATTTTTGAAAGGATTCTTTCCTATCGCGTCTAGTCCATTAGGGGTTAGACTTGGGCCCGATCAACATAAACATAAATAATTGGGAACCAGTGTTGATGTCTACATGAAACTTTCATTTCATGCCTGCTCCCAAAAATCAAAACTTTCGAAATTCGTAACTTCTGTTTTGGTTTGATATTTCTATGTCGTGGTGTTCTCAAAACCAGCTGTAGTGAACTGATGTAGCGCTTATTCACTACTAGCGGTAGGAGGTGTGCCCAGCCTGGTTCCAACACTAAAGAATGCCACCATATTTTCTGGGATCTTTTAGATACCAGGTTGTGCCCGGCTGGTTCCAACACTAAAGGCTGTCACCAATTCTACGGGATCTTTTTGGATGCGTGTGCCTGGCAGGTTCCAACACTCGAAGCTGTCACTTATTCCAGGATCTTTTGGGTTGAGGAGAGAGAGAGGAGGGGCGAGGTGAGAGAGTAGTCAGCGACTAGAGGAGAACATAGAATGGCTAGAAAGGCGAAGGAGGCGAGTTCTTATAGCCCTGAGGGCTATCTTCCTCCATCCTCCAGCTAGTGGAGGATGGTGGGGATCCCCACTAGGTTCCTCGGTGCTCCTGCGTCTTTCGTCCCCACTTCTATGAGTTTATTTGCGAGATCTAATATTTACAGGGAGTGGTTCTGGGAGGATGTCAATGTCTGGGGGGCATGTAAATCTTGTATGTCCTATCACCGGGTGAATCTCAGCTAATCATTGTTCAGTTTATGAATTTTGAGATTCTATGTAACTCATTCTCAACCGTTTTACCGACTAGGACTTCAGATTAGGAACCTCTGTATTTTTTTTTTAGGAGAACGAGGAAAACGAGAAGACTGTCAAGACCGTCAACAATCAAAGCAACAAGTTCCTGCAAATCCAGAGGAAATTCGGGAAACCAATTTACAGCGAAGAGAAATCAAACAAAGTTGTAGACATGGACGTTGAAAAAGTGAGTTGATTTTGAACGTTTATTCTGGATTGCATTTGAGGGATTGACCGAATTAATCCTTCTTGAACCACCGTACAGTATTGAAATAACATTAGAACAAAATGTTTTACCTTATTACTGTTAAATAGATCGGGAGAGCTGTAGTACGCTCAATCCTAGCTTAATTCAAGATCGTTAAAAATGCTGTTCATTTCCCCAATTCATCTGCGAATTTTCGACACAATAAAATGAATCAAGGTGATAGGTGGAGTGGCATCTGATAAAAAGGAACACCAAGTTGAATACCTACTTTAATCAGGTACTCGTTAAACTCATGAGTACTCAGGTACTCATTGGTACTCAGTACCATGAGGTACTCATCAAGTACCAGATATTCACTAATAATGTTGATGAGTGATCTGATACGTTTTATTCGCAGTTGCAAAGAGATTACAACCGGCTTGTCGAGGAAAACAGTCTCCTGCGTAAGCAAGTCGTCAACCGTGACAAGAGGATCGAAGATTTGGAGAGTCAAGTGAAGAAGTTGAAAGCAGCCGTCAAGGGCATGTAAAACTAGGTTAAGTCACCATGACATTTTAGTACAATAATCGTTATGCTTGTTGTTGACCAAGGTATGCCAAGGTATGCCCAGAAAGTGAAGATGCGCCGAAAGATGTATTAAGTAGTGGACGATGGACGAAATTTACGTATAGAAGTAGATATCTAGACGAGTATTTACGATTAGAGTATCGACAGGTTAGAAGTTTTAGAAGTGATGTATTATATGAACGTGCATGGAGAAGCTGTTTGAGTAAACTGGCGTAAGAATGCCAGTATACCTACGAGAAGATAGCAACCAGGAAATTGTGAACATGGTAGATAACTTGACCGGTAGTGGAACAACATGAATATTCATACCACGTATATTAGGGAATCAGTTTTTGCGACTTGGATTTTTACAGCAGGAAAGGGCAACAGACGTAGCACATATGGACAGCGTGTCGGAAACCATTCAGGACTTGTATTGTTGGCTAGGAGCAGACAGGATGTCCCTCTTTCCCAGTCCTACAACTTCCCCTGAAACGAGTTCCGAAAAGTGTATTCATGTCTGCTCCGGTTCGATTCCTCTTGCGTTGGCGAGGAGCTGTTATAGTAGGGATGCTCAGTGACAAAAAACAGTCCTGGAAAAATTGATACTCTCCACTCCCAGAAATGGTAACAATCGATTCAGCGTGGAAGAATTATTAGAAACCATGTCTATTTTTGATTTTTTTGAAATAGTCATGGCCATGGACATTTTTCCTGTAATTGTGTGCTTGGAAATCGTGGACAATACCTGCAATTTCATTTAAAGGATGTGCACATTGAAATGACCCATTAATTTGCACATCTCAGCAGTATTTGTCACAGTCAATCCATGTCAGTTGAAGAACCCAGCGCGAGGAACTCCGCAAGAAGCATTACCTGCTGACGGAATTTCCTGCCAGGATCAGCAAGAAAACCTCACCTAAATTGTCCCCACCAACAACAGAAGGGATAAAAGCCATCTAACCATCAGAATCAGGGCCTTTTACCAACAGCCATCGGAGACGAAGTTCCAATGCGCCCTGGTGTGGCACTTCGTACTGTGTGTGCTCATACTACGGCACTTTAGGAACTTTCACTTTAGGCTTTATGACAGTTATCACTGTTGATGGATTTTATCACTTCTCTTGTTGGCGGGGACAGTTTATTAGGTGAGGTTGGGTAAAGGCGTGTGGCTTCAGGGTCCCAGCTGAGTTCTCTTGCTGATCCTGGCAGGAAATTCCGTCAGCAGGTAGGTAATGCTTCTTGTGGAGTTCCTCACACTGGTTCGTTTGTTCAGTTGAAGTGGATTGACGGTGAAAAATATTGTTGAGCTGTGCGAATGGGCCATTTCAATTCGCACAAAGGATAACAGAAAAATAGGAAATATAACAAAAATAAAATAACGAAATGGCTATGCATAGGTACAATACCAACGAATAAAGAGCTGAATACATGAAATTTATAAACTTATAGAGAATACATGAAATTATAAACTTATGAAATTTAGAGTCATGATTCAGGACTGAAACTCTTGAAATAAAACGAAAAAAATTATATATAAATTAAAATTATATAATAGAATGAAGTAGAAAATTAATGAGCTACGAAAGTGAATCTTTTGCTCCTTCATACTTCATACGTCATACTTCTCTTGAATATACAAATCATGTAAAACTACTCCGCTTTGATACTGTACCAGGGCCTGATTTTTTGTCTGATGATAATATTATACTAGTGAATCTGCACCAACAACGCTATATAAAGACATTTTCAATAATTGGGCAACCATGAAGAGGGGGGATTTCCCTAATATCATTTCTATGGCTTAACCCAACGTTTCCTGCAGAAAGTTTACTTTTCTCAACAACATAGCATCCAGCTTCTACGGATAAATACTGTGTGTTGGTCAACGACATAGCCACCTTGTGAAATGGGGTTTCTTACTGCCTCGGCCCCTCTGTGTTGTCATTGGAGGCATCGAGTTTGTAGTAGGTGTTCTCGCCATTTTCCTCGGTCGAGGCAACGATAGCACTGTCTTCTTGCTACCAGGATCTCTTGCCATTGGATATCAATCTCAACCACTGGCGGTTCTGGTAGGTCAGGGGTTGGCAGGCAACCAGGGCCTTTCTTGTGGAAAGGATCCTGCAGTCGGTAAGACACTCATAAAACTACTGACTGACCCCAAAACCTCTTGGCCAGACATTGTGATTGTAACGAACTGACAATACGAACTTATCCATTTTAATTGAACCACTAATCAACCTTTCCTGGAAGGTCTCGGAGTTGACCCCGATCAACCTGTCTCACTCAAGAACAGGAGTTCTTGACTTCTCGTTATTTTATAACTTCTTCTGTCACATTGTCACCATTTTGTAGAATCATTGCAGCAGTAACTGTCTCACATTTCATAATTATTATTGAAATGGTGAGTTCTAAAATAGTATCATCAGGCTTTTTCCAACAATATTTGGTGATAAAAGCATTTTTTGAAAAATAATCCAAACAGCTGAAAAAAAGACCAAATTTTTGCAAAAAAAAATTAGCTTAGATTTCTGGTTAGGCGGTGCCTACATTGCCTGCCCTCACCAGCCGACTCTGATCTCAGTATATAAGATGTCAAATAGTCCTTCCTCTATGTCAAACTATCAGTACTTTCTACTGAATAATGATCGCCCCCTCCCCTCATCCATCCTCCCTTCCTCTGTTGTCATTCCTGAAATCTTGAGTGCTCTCTAGAAGAGCGAAATTTACCTTGTGCAAGACGCTGCTTCGCCCCGTCCTGGCATGCCTCAGATACGTGGGTCATGACCAAACAGTCTGAGAACGTTCTTAGGATCTTTGAAAGGAAAATTCTCCGAAGAATCCTCGGTCCAGTGTTTGAAAACGGACAATGGAGGCGGCACCACGATGATGAACTCATCCAGCTGTATGATGATTTTGACGTCGTCAAGCTCGTGAAGTTGGGGAGGTTAATATGGAAAAAAAAAGAAAAACGGAGTTATTGAAAAATATTGTATTTCCACTAAATACACGAAAAAACGCAAAAAAACACTGTTATACCGGTTTCGGTGACCAAACCATCGTCATTAACAAACAATAACCGTACCGTCTGTGCCAGTTATCGTGTTTAGTTTGAACGAATAATAGTTATTGTTTGTTACTGACGACGGTTTGATCACCGAAACCGGTATAACAGTGTTTTTTGCGTTTTTTCGTGTATTTAGTGGAAATAGAATATTTTTTCAATAACTCCATTTTTCTTTGAAATGGGTTTCCACGATTTCTTCGCGAGTGATTTAGTTCATATCAGGTTAATGTGGGCTGGCCATATTCTTCAAGTGGATGACAATGATCCTACTAAGCAGCTTGTACTCATACACCCTAACGGTACATGGAAGCAAGGAAGGCCTAGACTGAGATGGAGTGATAATTTAGAAGACACAGCACGGCTCGGGTGCTATGACTGGATGACGACGGCACAAGACAACTACCTAGAAAGACGACCTTAAGGAGGCCAAGGCCCATCCTGGGCTGTAGCGCCATTTAGTTAGCTAGTTAGTCAGAATAAGTATCTAAACTGTTCTCTTTTGATGAAATGAGAACTAATGTATTCTTATTTCTTCTTATTGTGGTTCGATATTGTTTGTCTGCATGAACCTGTAGGACCAGAGCATTGTTGAACCGAAATCGTACAACCTTGCAGGTACCGTCTGCGCCAGTTATCGTGTGTAGTTTGAACGAATAATAGAATTTAAGGCAGTCTTCACTTTCCGGATCGACCTGATTTAGTTCACGTGATAGCCGTTGACACAGTTTTCTCTAGATCGTATCGCCTTTGCTATATGATGACTCTTGCTATGAAGTCTTCACTGTTACGATTTATTCCTATTTCTTAAATCTATCTTATCAAATTGATAGACGTTACTGTACACCAATCACAATCTCATCTGAAATCATCAAAAATTATCATGAGGTATAAGAAATCATCAGGATTTGTCATTACATCATAGATATGTTTAGCTTTACTTGTACTCAGAGCTGAAACTTTGGTGATAATTAATGCAATAAACGTTATCGTCAACTGCTGCCAAGTATTTAACGCGCTAGGCTTTACTTACAATATACGTTACTTTATTTACACGAATCTATAGCTTTGTTAAGAAAAAAAAAACTGTGTGCCGAGACCAGCGGATGGCTTTATTCCTTATTTTGTTTGATTACTGTAATTTGTCGGCACTTGTTGGTAGGTATAGAATACTAGTTAAGTTTGAAAATGCATAATAGCCGTTTATAGAGTGTGAATTACAGGTATATTATCTGGTGTGATATGAATCTTCGATATCCTGGGAAGTTTGAGATTCGAAGGTCTTATTGGCAGTTTGTTCGTAGTTTAGAGATAGTGAATGGTTTCATTTATCGAAGTTACCATTCATAAATAAGTTGTTGACAGTTGTCGCTGACAAAGCATGACTATGGTTATATATTTTTTTAAACTCTGGGGTCCAAGATCCCACGCATCAGTACAGCTAATTCTAGGACAAGTTCACCCATCTTGCGTTAGAAATGCTCAACAAGAGGCGGGCAAAAACTTGATTCCAGAAATCCACAATAATACATAATAATTATGGAGTGGTGGGGTGGGGTGATGAGTATGGGGCCTGGGTCTGAGAGTTGGCATCCGTGTTTCCTCGCTCCAGCACACCAGTACGTTGTGGACTTGAAGTGAGTTTAACCAGATAAATGGAAGTAGCAGACGATAGATTGCATTTATAAGACAAAAAATAACAGCGATGGAGCAAAACCAGGAGGGCGCGTAACCTTCTTCTGGTAAGTGATCTAAAGAACAGAAAACAAGAAATCTACAAAAAATTGACACCATTCATTTGGTTCCATCACTTTCTTTGAAACTCTTCTTGCACCAGTGTGTCCATCCGCTGGTTATTTTTGTATTAAATAAATTATGAGTACTTTTGGCTTTCAATATGTAGCGTAGCTGCAGGTTTATCATCCTAGCAGGGTAAATTAACGTTTAGCTAGAGTTCATATCTTTTTGTTATAACGCCTTGCGACAAATTGGCTATTTTTCCATACTTTCATACCACTTATATTAATGAAAGAAATGAATTGATATTATCTAGGAGTTGTTCTATGTAAAATTATATTTTACTGGCCAGGTATTTTTCTAGTTGTGGCCAAAAACGAAGTTTCTTTCATAGAAATGTTGAAATTAAGAGATTTTTTGGTCATTCCATTTGGAAATAGTAGTCATTCAATATGAAGCACGATTTCCATTGTCAGAAATTGGTCAACTCGCACGCTACACTTCTAATTCACACTACACGATTTAGGTGCAGATCTATAAAATTATTCGTTGTTTTCTCCCCTTATTGGAACGAATCATATTTTCTGAATTATATCATTATACAGGAATGTAGATTAGGTAGCTACAACTATAATTTTTGTATACCAGATTTGTGCACAAACCAGTTTTCTTGGTTAAATCGAATTCATGTTTACCTACCACATGGAAGACACACTGACTCACTAACAAAAACTACATAGTGGTAGCTGGCTTATTGTACCCACTTTTTCCGCATGAGTGAGTTCCATAAATCAACATTTAGTATGGATTTACTCATCTGTTATGTTTCAGTTGGTAGTTATTTCAGGATGCTGTGGAAGATTTTTGCTTATTATTATAAACCCTGTGTTGCACATTTCTCATGGCTGAGCATAACTTCTTTGTGTAAAATCACGTTTTTGCCCTTCACTGGTTTCTACCCCAACTTCAAGTTCCCTCTCCTTTTGAGATAGGTACTAGATTTGGTTAAATGGTGTCATTCAGCAGCAGAGTTTTTATACAAGTTGGGTTACTAGCCCTCAGTTGATAACCGCTACGCGGAAATCTATAACTGCCATAAACGTGGCTGTGATTGGTAAAGTTGCATGATTGAGCTGCTTTGATTTGTGCTGAATGCCTGTTTCCAATTTTCAAATACATTTAACTTTCATGTACGTGCTTGTTGACGTGTCTATCAGCCCTGATATTTGTCAACATCAACTCTATTACCTATTGGGTACTTAACCACCATTACACAATTTTGAGGGCTACCTACTTTAGGAGCACTGCGTCATTTCTTTTAGTTGCTTCTAACGAAAATACCAAATACTGAGGCCGTATGTATCTTGATCTCTGTAAACATTCGTATTTGTCTTAAAGTATAAGGTAAATGTTGTAATCGTACTAGCGGGTTCTTAACACAACGTTTATGAATTTTATTGTTGGGTTCAACAAATAATCGAAAGAAAAACCAGCTTTACAAAAGAGCAAAAGTGCTTCAAGTTGCTTTCAAAAGCATCTTCTATGTATTCCCCTGTTGTACTTACAATTTTGAAGCCTTTCGTTCTGTAACTCCATTTTGAGTTCTATTTTACATGGAAAAAATAGGCATTTTGTTTTGTTTACTTCTATTTATGTACATTTTTATTTGCATTTAATTGTTTTATTAATGCGTGAATATTATATTTAAAAAATCTAAGTGTAGGTATCAGTTTTTAAATAGGTCGTTAGTACACAGGATTGATCATTTGTTTTACTGGTTTTGATGTATTAAGGCAATGTTATCAGCCTGTTTGAATTTTAACTTATTTCGTCTAGCATTGAAAACTCGAAGAGTGCACTGATTGTTGGCCACTGAACCAGAATTTATGGATAACATTTGTCTTGTATTCAAGAGGTGTAGCCCTTCGAATGTTAGGATCCATTGTCATGTTTTCGAAATAAGTTCGAGTTCGAGTTGAGTGGAAATCAATGGTTTACATAGTTTACACGCATATAATTACCTAGATGAAGTATTCCCCCTTTCTGAAGATGGAGGACACCACTAAAGTTGCACTATCGCTGCCTGCTAAATCAAGTTTTCCTCCTGGTTAATAGCTTACGATGAATATGTACGTACCCGTTTTAGTTATCTCCGGGTTCCAACTGGTGGTATGCAAAACTGTCGATAGTTCTAAAACTTAACCCGCAAAACATATTAACAAAATCTGTTTGGAAATCATATCGGGGACAATCATTGTCCAGGTATAACTCGTGTGTATAGGAGGTGGAAGTGGCAAAATGGTGAAAACCCCCCAAGGAAGAAGTTTTCTTGTGAGTGCCCCTGCACAAGTTGGTTTAATTTTTTATCTCAAACCACATACCTACTCCTGAGAGGTGTCGTGCTGCAGCGTCATTTTCAGTTTAAAAATGGATTTTATAGTATGAAGTAATATTAGAGTTCCTAGGAGATACGGTCATATCAATACCGCAGCATACACTGTTAGTGCGAACAACGTGGATGCTAACCCGTTGCTATGGGTCATGAGAGATAACTGAGCATGATAGTTGGTATCTTAAAGTGACGTCAATTCCTTACTGATTGTTGAAGTACTGCCAATTGTACCCCCTTCCGTCTCAAAAGACAAAAGAGCTACACACAGACACAAAAGAAACCACTGTGCACCAGCTCTGTTAAATCTGAAGTCAGGCAGCCTGTTAAATTTGAAGAACGTCGAATTGGTTATTGCAAAATTAAAGTTGTACAAAGTTGGTTTGTTTCTGCAGTAGGTATTTGGCTTCTTTTGCAACTGGTATGAATGTGTGTGCGACTGCAAAACCAGCTATACGTAAGGATTTGAAACAGTTTCATTTTTTAGGTTAAGAGAACAATGTACAGTACTACAGGTTAAGAAAGCAGTAGGTACAGAAATGTTTTACAGTACAACAGCACAAAACACGAAAAATTGGCATAACTAGAGTTAGGATTATCAGAAAAGTGCATGAAGAAAGTTAGCTGAATTGTTTGTTGTTGCCGAATTTGGTTAAAGCAAGAAAGTTTAATAAATTCTTCACCCTCACTAACAAAAATCCGATTCTATGGGTTCTGGTTCATACCATTTTCATGATCTTCTCCAATGATGTCTTTCCATAACAACTTCTCTTTCCTTTTGATTCTCCTGAGCAGAAACGGCTTGAAAGGGAGGTAGGCATTTGGGTTGCGAAAACGTTGGTGTAATAGGAAAATTCATCGCGATCACGTAGCACATAGTAGGTACCTAAGGTTTTTCAACATGTCTGGTTACTTGTATGCACGGTCTAGTCGTTACGTTTCACGGGATCGAGAGACAGTGACGGATGTATGCGGCCAAATACATCAACCATTTTGCACATGAGCAGAACACTTTTCTGAGACATCTCCTAGGAACTCTCTATTAATAAATATTATGTAGGGTCTTATAAACAGATTAACTCCGTATATAATTTAGGAGCTATACCGATAGTGCTGTTGATGGTTTTGCGTAACTCATCCGACTACACGGCCAATAAATTGGTGCCCTTAACAAATGCCTGGGATTTTTCCCATCGTCAGCTTTTCATTTCAGTGTTACGACTTTTTAGACGTCTCTGTAAAAGCATGGCAAATCGCGTACTAAATTCTCAGTGACTGTTAATTTAATTACCCCCTTATTATTATTTTCTGTTTTGTTAGTTATATCATGGTTTATGATTATTGTTCCTCTTATAATGTTTTTTGTTGTTATTGAATTCCACTTTCCACTGATATGTTGTGCCCTTCCTTAATTTCATTATTGTGTAATTTATATTCTCTTAAAACTAGTGTACAAGTGCACGAGCTATACTTCAAATTGTGGTTTCCACAATCATTTTTCAACCTATTTTTTCTTCTTTTCATTTTTTTAAAGACACTTCTGTGTTTATTGTGATATTTTCTACCAAATGAGTTGTATAGATATTCACTGAATTGTCTGTGTATGTATGGCCTTGACCTGTTGGCTTCTTGATGAAATAAAGTGACAAACACGCAGCAAGATGAGGACTTATGACTCTACCTACTGCACCGATGAATCGTCAGGAGCCTTAGAGCATGATGTTGATGAATTAGGAATCTTAACTGCCTGTCTGACTGGTATGAACATTGTGAATGAAAGAAGGCGCAAATTCAAGAAGCGCACGAAGCTTTATTTTGTTTCAATGCATAACAAAATTCAATCGTAGATCATCAACATCAAATAATGGTTTGATTATCTTTTTAAAAAAACAGGAATAAATATGAATAGGTAACAGAAGACTCATAAGTAGGTATCGTACAACAGAATTAGTATAGAATGAACGGCTGTAGTTGACCGCTCTAATAAATAGAATATTCAATTTCAACATATCAGACACTTGGATATAAAATTACACTTGCATGACATACATGTGGTCAAACTTAATATCAAGTACAGAACCACAGCCATCTAAATGAAGCCCATAAGTAAACTAAAGATCAACTTCTTAGCAATTAGCAGATTTTGTTTCGTAACATGAAGCATAAACACACTGAGAGGCCGCAGCTTCGATACTATTGATGGAAACGAGGTTTCCACGGAGTAACAGTATCCATGAGGCCACTACATGAAGAGATTCTATAGATGAGAACTATTTTGATACCACCATGGATACTGTAACGCCATCCCTATCCACAGGCCGTGGGTGTGAGTGCTCAAGTATCCAAGATGCCAACCTTATTAGGGATGGGCGTTTATATTCTTTTTGAGAAACGAAACGAAACGGTTCGTTTATCATATGAAACAGTTTCGGGAAAGCTGTCCAAAATATTGGGTCCCAATATTTTGGAACCCAATATAACAGAAACGCGTAACTATTTCTTTGTTTTTCCTGCTGGGAAGCTGTCTCTCGCAGCAGAAACTGTTTCGTAGCACCTGTTTTTTTATATTATTTTTTCCTACAATGAAACGGTTTCTTCGTTTTTCCTGCTGCGAAGCTGTCTCTCTGTTGGCAATATTGGGTCCTAAGTTTGCCAATATTAAACCATTGGCAACCTTGGGACCCAAAATCAAATCTAGACGGTAAAGGTTAGTTTCATCTTTGACCTTTCTTTTGAAACTGTTGTTTCAGGTTTTGAGAGACTGTTTCGTAGTTTCTTTCGAAGAAACAGTTTCACTTTTTTTTCTCATCCCTAACCCTTATTGGCACCCACTGACTAGCAACTTTTTGTGTGATGGTCTAGACAGCAAAAGCTTTTAGTAAAAAAGGCACCAGCATGATGCTTATATGATTCATTTTAATTTGAACATAACAAGTCTAAAATATTAATAATGAGAATATATAATGAGTGAGATATCATTAACCAGTAATATTGAAAACATAAAAGCCACTAGGAGCAGTGTCTTCATACAAACATACCTAGAAGTTCATTTTGGAATAGGCACAGATTTATTACTGTATCAAAGAATGGACAAGAATAATTAACAACTAGCGACTGTTGAGGTTATTTTATTCTTGAACTTTTATTTGCTGGACAACTTCAGTCATTGAGGACTAGTGAATAATCAGTGACGACCCGTTTTGGATAGGACAACCGTAAAGTCCAATTTGTTTGTTAATATGAAAAGCTCGGCTGCGAAATGGAAGGAGGAAATTTATTATTCTTAAATCTAACGTACTTTGGTGAGTTGTTTTACGGTATTTTTCCATTAAAATACCTACAGTACAGTAACGTTCAGTACTGTGTTATATTTACTTGACAGATATGTAATAGGACCTATTATATTAATGATATTCATAAGTGGAATAAATATTTTGTAGTACTTATAAAAGTGTTTTCCTGCCTTGTACGACCTATTTCCATTGTTTAAATGGAACCGTCGGTTGTCCGGAAATTCTGATAATCCGATAGCTTGTCGGTCCCATATTTATCGGATAATCAAGATTGGACTGTAGGTAATTAGTGCTACATATCTAACTAGTGTGGGCTTCAGAGTTCCTAGTATATTCAATCATTCATATCACATCTCAGGAATATTCTACTGCTACGGCGAGCAGAACAGACGCTAAACACAGCTAGAGCAGGCGGATGCTTACTACAGCTGTTCAAAATCCACAGTATATCTAGAAGTAATGTTATTCCTTATATGTATCTAGAGGTGGCACTTTGTTAGGTATAATATTGGGAATCGGGATTCCACTGTGTAAGTATTAGTTTCAAGAAGTTCCGTTTAGGAAGGTAGATATCTCCCTTATTTCGTGATGAAATACATGAGCTCAACAAACTCGTGTCAAATTAACGAACTTACGTCAAACATGATATAGACCGGGACAGTTTTTGTACGTCAAGAGGGAAAAGGATTGACCTCTCAATTTTACAGACACCACCCTCCGAGATAAAGACAAAGTTTAGACTGGGTAAATTGTCAACATTTTGATGAAATTGACCTCATCAGAGGGGACTCAGAAATTTCACGTCAAATGGTTTGATGGCTTCCTCACCCTGAAACTAAAACTCACCAGATAGGATTTCCGGTGCTGCTAGAAACTAGATGGCAAACTGAAAGTAGGTAATTTACCTCAAGAAAATTTCGAACGGCAATTTGTTCTTCCTATCAATACTATTCGAAATCCACTTCGACTGAATTGGTTTCAGGTGCCGTAACTATGTCAGACCCCTTAAATCTTAAATTTGTTTTAAAACTTACCTCATATGGGGGACATTTTACGTCAAATGTTAATTTTTCTTACCCTGAAACTAAGTCTCAGGGTGGTCGTCAACTGGAAGCGTATTTACACGGCGCGGCGGCACAAGCGGCTACGAGCGACAGGGGTCGGCCACTGCAAGAGCCTTCCGGTTGGGCTTCAGTATGTTTTCAAGTGTATTCGATAAAAGTGGGGACTGTTCCTTTTTATTCGTCATGAACCCAGAGGAATTTTATTTCCTTGGAAGCAGCAACCATCTGCGAAGACGGATGTTGGATCAAAGAGCATGTTGGGTGGACCCGATCCTCTCCAAAAGGGAATCTTTCAGGGAGTTTCACCACCTTCACCATTAACTAGAGGCTGACCCTAACAAATTTTTCTATTATTATAGTGTTATGATCCATTCTCTGCCCAGAGGGTAGGTATGACCAGGGATACGAGTGAAATGGTAGGTAGGTGTTCCGATGAACCGTCCGTTAGCGATTCCATTGCTTATTTACATTGAATTCCTACCAAAACCGGTAGGAAAGTGATACTGACAACAATGGTATTGAACGGCGCGTAGCCGCTCATGTATGCCCGTAGCCGCGCTGCTCGAACACGCTTGCAGTGGACGATACCACATATAACTCAATGTAGATGGATCTGTAGCGCGCGTTGCTCGTTGCCGCTTGCGTAGCGCAAAGTGCCGTGCCGCTCGAGTATGCTTCCAGTGGACGACCCCACTCAATCGCCAGACAGGATTTTCGGTGCCAAAGGAGCACCAAACAGTAGGTAATACCTCAAATATTGAACAAAAATGAGGTAGGTAGCTGCCTCATAAGAGGGAACACAATTTTAAACGGCTTATTTCTTTCCATCGACTAACTGAGTTCGACTTCTCCAGACCGAATTTCAGTGAGGTACCTAACTACGTAAAATATGGGTAAACTCGTTGAAAAATCGGAAAGGTCTTTTTGACCAGGGAAACTGGGATAATCGGCGTGGTTGACATTAACCAACGACTCGGACTAGCTTACCAGCCTGAACACCACCTGTGTGGGCACCAGACGGGTTTTTGTTCTCAAACACAGAGGTGGTGCCTATGAAACGGAGAGGGCAATGCTTGTCTCATGATGTACAAAAACCGCCCTGGGCTCCTGGACTATAAGAGGGGATATACAGGGTGGCCCACGAGTTAGGCACCTCCCTCTACTTTCACTAATTGTGTGAGTAAAAAATTCGGACCAACGCTGTTCATCATAATTCTTTCCGTAGGTTTCAAAAAATAACAAAATTGCGCATCGCGCACTTGCGCAAACATGCGCAACACGCACTAACTTTGTTTTTTCATATGAGAATCCGCATTTTTTATTGCAGATTCGAATTCTACGCAAAATTTCATGAAAATATGACCCCTCAACCGTTTTTTTTACCGCGCGCTATCCGCTCCACAAGCGCCCAAATTGCGCAACCCGGAAATTGCGCAAAAACGTAAATGACGGTAGAAGACCCTAAGTGTCGCACACGAAATTTCGTTATTTTTCAACGCTGGTTCACGAGGTGACATCCGTTTTTCGATTTGAATCACATTTACCGAAATTACAGTAAAAAATGGTCACTGTTGGTGAAAAATCACCAATTTTGCGGCTTGGCTCTGTGACGATGAGCAGCTTTTTTCACCGATCCACTTGCCCTTAAGCGCCGGTACGTTTTCACAATAGTGAAGCTACTAGGTGCAGTAGCTCAGCCAGGATATAAAGCCGCGTACTCTCTCACGGCTGCTCGCGAATTTTTATTGTTTCGGATGAAACATTCCACCATGTTCACTTTTTCCTCTATGGAAAATAAATCGCGAGGCATCCCGATTGAACAAATAAAATGTTAAAGTAAACATTCGAAATGAACATCATCAGGGACTGGACCTTGTGGGAATTATGAAAACAGGTACTCCTCTGCATACGCAGCTGAGATCAAATTTTCATGAAATTTTGCGTATAATTCGAATCTGCAATGAAAAATGGGGGGGGGGGGGTCCCATATGAAAAAACGAAGTTAGTGCGCGATGCCCAACTTTGTCATTTTTGAAATCTACGGAAAAAGTTATGAAGAACAGCGTTGGTCCGAATTTTTTACCCCCATAATTACTCAAAACAGATGGGGGGTGCCTAACTGCGAACCACCCTGTATGAAAGCACAGAACAAAACACGACTCAAAAAACATGCCTAACAAAAATATTTGTTCCAAAAACAATTCTGTGCTTCAAAGAAATCATTTCAATTCAAATGCTTCAGTAACGAAGATATTGCTGATATTCACAGGGAAAACTATGTCATAAATTGCACCATGGATCTTATACCATATTCCACATAGGTATGTTTGCATTGCAAGTTATTTTGCAATGCATTCATGAGATATGTGTCAACCCCATACGATAAGGTCAAGCTCCACGCATAGCTGTTGTATCTCACGATACGATACGACAACCGATACCACAGTATTGTAGCTACTAGGAACTCTCTACTACTGCGCTGTGTTGAATTAACATTCGATGGAAGAGTGCTGATACAACTCTTAAAAACTTACGGACTAATAGAGAGGATCACGCCTGTACAAAGTCGAATATCCCAAGATGGCACTGTGTTTGCAACGTTCTGAAAACAAACACTGCACAAGTGCACTCTGACAAGGACACGCTGAGCTGACTCGCCATAAACTGGCAGGGCTCACGGGGTGCTATATTTCCATAGCAATACAGATGTGTTTCAACAGTTATTTTAAAAAACTAAGGGCCACGGCAAAGAACGATCAGAGTCCAGTTTTTTTTTAAATCAGGGTTTTCCCGCCATTTTCAAGGTTATAGCAAATAGTTTAACCATGCGAAGTCCTCAGGCAAATAATATGACACGTGAGATTTTGAGGGTTTTAGATAGGGGGCTCTGAGCAAGAATGATCAGGTTCCACGCGCCTCCTAGCGAAAACGATCATAGTCCAAATTCTTCCATACTCGCTTGATTTCACCACACTTTCCTTAAGTCGGCTGCAAACCATCCTTTTCCCTCTCGTTTTTACATACCAACTTGATTATAATTATTTTTCGTTTTGTGTCCGCTATTCCCAGTAATGATTGGTAGTGATTTGAGTGATAGCTCAGTGAGTGGTGATGGCGTCGTATTTTCTAGTGTTGAAAAAATAATATAAACCGGAAAAATGGAAGACACAATGAAAAAACTCTGTGCAACTCTGTGCAACCACTCATGAAACAGGAGGAGATTGTGGTTGTTCCAGGTATCGTTGCTTCCAGATAATTTCAATTTCCTCAGACGAGAGAAAACGAATCATTACTGAACTCTATGGGGGTGGGAGGGGGGGGGGGGGGTATTTATAATAGAGTAAATATTTGAGTGGTCTCTCATCACGGTTTTACCAGTTTTACGTCGGCGTAGTCGCAAAGATGAGAGCGAAGCCAACTACAACCAATGTCTTATGCCTACAGAAAATTCCAATAAAACCAGCTAAGCTGAAGGATTTGCTACATTTGACCCAATTTCTGGTCAACCCAGAGGCGAAAATCTTCTACCAAAACTTGACTACGGACGTACACCTTGTCGAAGAGGATGTCGAATTCTTCGATGACCCCGGGTTGACTGGGAATAACCATCAAACTCCAGACCAAAAATTTGCTGTATTTATTTTTGTACCAAAAAATTTGTTCAAAATTGTTCGAAATTTGTAATCTGCTAAATAAACAATTGCTCTTTGTTCTCACATCAAAATTTTTCATTTAACTCAACCCTGATACAAGCCCTGAGACTTGAAACTTTGAATCAGCTTTTCTGGAAATTTAAAGAAAAACGGACTGATCGTTTTTACCGCAGCCCTTCAATTAGGTACCTCGGTTGGTTCAAAAGCTTGTGGCTGGAATCACGGAGTGGAGACCACAGGTAGGAGTTATTATCCAGTGAGGACATCACTTCAGGGCTTTGATGGTGGAGGGATGTGTGTGCCTGGTCTCCTAATGGCTCCATGATATGATGAGGTGAGAAAAGCTAGGGATTTTGAATATTCAATTCCTTATCAATGTGAACTGTTCTACTCGTCTTCAGCATTATATCAGTATCTACAGCATGGTGTGTTGTCTTCCACATGTCAAAGCCTCGAAAGCTTGTAATTATAGGAAAACATCCACCTACAGGCTACTGCGATCAGATGCAAAACAGGTAATATCCATATTTTTACAGAAATGTCTTGATGTCATGTTGCCCTTCACTCTACTCCAGATGGGCCTACGAGCCTCATGTTGCAAAAGTGGAAATGTCCAATTTTGTTTTGCTATTATGTTTCTGAAAATCTCTTTAGTAAAAATTAGCCGAATAAGTAAGAAAATGCAGAAATATCTGTGAAGAAAAAAACTGCAACACCAGTTTTCAAAATGTTTTTCTCCTGGAGGACAGGGCGAATTTTGGGTCACGAGGTCACGGCAGAAAATATGAGGCAGATTTCTATAAAGGTATTCAAATAAAAGCAATCTGTATCCAGGTAAATGTAACTCCATTAGTTACACAGGAAAATCGTTAAATTACTCGTTGGAAAGCTCTCAACCTATTGTAAAATCTCAAGCTGCCAAAATCCTTCCTCCACTAATCACTACCCAATAAAACACAACATGTTAACCGATTTTGCGTGTTACCCGATAACAATAAAGATAATTCTGTGGTTCAGACCAATATCATAACCACTGTTTGCGTTTAACATAGGTAATTTCAGTTTTGGAGGCACTACATATCTGCACATACATGTAGGTATGTACCGTTAGATACGTAATACTTGTGTGCACCCGATGAAAATGGTGCAGATAGGACTGCCTGGGATGACAAGGAAGGGAGCCACCCCAATCTCTAAGCCCCTCTCTAGATTTGTATAATAATTTTTTTTTTAAACATTATCTTTGATCATTGATAGTGCCATTTAATTGTCTTGATCCATCTAATAACACTACTTCTTGTGTTATTATAAAAATGTATGGTAATTTCAGACAATTCCCCAGGTTTCTGACTAATAAAAAATGAATTTTGGCAGCTGAACCTTCGTTAGAACCTCAACTCTTCACTCTTCACTCCTTGGTCAAAATCAACTAGGGCCCAAATGGAGCCCGTGTGCGAAAGAACGGACTTGTCAGAAAATGATACGGCGTACGGCGTATTGCATTTTTGGAATCTCCGTACCTTGAAACGTAAAACGAAATTTTTTTTGAGGTGTTATAACATTTTTTTGCTGAGCGAATACATAGGTGTATTATTCACAGAATAATAAACCAAAAAGGGTACATTTTTGCAACTGAACATCTCAAGATAGATGAAGAGGGGTTGCACAAAAGTAAGTGAGTCATTTGTGGGAAAGTTCATGAGGAAGACTTCCACACCCTGCCGTAGTCTTATGTCAGTGGTTCATCATTCTTGTTAGCCTCCTTGAAAACAGAAGGTGCATACTGTTTGCTGGAGCAATCTCTCTTGGGAAACTTTTCCACATTTCCACAAGCTTAAGTAAGTAATATTGCATATCGTCTGCCAGTGAACATCTAAGAATATAGCACTGTTTCTTCACATCTTGATTTACTATGGAAATCCTTCTTGGAACAATACTGATTACGGGGCTACAAGGCTTACAGGCAATAAAACGATTCCTCTCAGTTGAATCCTCTTAAGTACTCGAAGGGCAGTTCGTTAAGGAGAATCAGGTACTCGAACAGAGTGCGCTCAGGCTGCTGGGGCGTCAGCCTTCTTTTCTTCGTCGTCGTCCTTCTTCTCTTTCTTGAAGAGCAAAGGCGTCATGCCCAGGATGCACCCGATGGTCACCCCGAAGACTCGCCCCTGGAAAAAAAACATCCAATAGAGTGGTGAGGTGAAACACAGCACACAGAAAGGCTTGCTTGGGAAAGAAGCTCATGGAAGCCACATGTGATTTTTCTTCATTCACGTTGCAGATCAAATAGGTACGTGGGCAGATGCCCTGAACTTGCTTATTACAGGAAGCAAATGATTGCACTGCAGCGAAGAGGGGCACTACGCACTGTATGTGCCTACGGGACAGTATCAGAACCAGCAAAACTTGTCCTTGCAGGAGTAGTACCCATACAGCTGCTGAGTACTAAAAAAAAATCTAGAGCATGTACCACGTTTCATATTCGAAGCAAGTAAATAGGCATCATTCAGGGTCAACGGGTGGAGTCCCAAGTTCCCAGCAAATACCTACTAAAATCCATAACTATCACGTTATTTATTTCAAGCTGAATTACGGCCAACTTATCGAACTTGAACAGAAGTTTGGTATCGGTCTCAAAATTATGAATTAGAGCAAGAGGATACAAGAGCTACCTCGTCCCACCCCATCACCACTTGCAGCTCTGCCTTCCATTATTCTGAACACTGTGACGTTCGTTGCTTGTTTCATCATGCTGCTGTGGTCCGGCATTCACACACCTAAGGGCATTTTTTACCAGTGTTGTTTTGTCTTCCTTGGGCCTTCCTGGACAGAGAGTTGAGCACCTCCTCTAAGGAGATCCTCCTGTCTATGATACCACATTAATTTTGCCTTTTCGAGGTAGTCGTGAGGTGCTACAGTAATGCCTGGTGGTTCCCAGGACTCCGTATGGGCCAATTTTTCATTGAGCCAGTTCCAGAGTATTTCAAAATGGCTGTAGCAGAGTGTTTGTTCAGCTTACGTTGAGCCGTAGGCGGGGGCTGGCGATCAGGAGTGCAGTGACGGCACGCAGCAGCGACGTGAAGCAAAAGGCAAAGGAGGTGAGGGGTTGGAGCTGAATGGGTGCCAACGGTGACTGAGAGGACTTCGGGTCTCTGCGTTTGGTTGGGGACCTTGACACTTGTCCTCATCATTTAAAATTTACATTTCCCAGCACTGGATGCCTTGTTCCACACATTTATCCAATTTCGTTTAACCTTTTCAAAATTCCTATAAAAATTAGTTCTATAGAATCAACTTAATCAGTACCTACAGTCACTGCTCCCACTGGGTAGCCTTAATGGGTTTCTTAGCCCTGGTCGTTTACTTGGACTTTTATTTTTTAATCCCCAAAGGAAAGAGGTACTGGAATCATTACATGACGCCTCCACCACTGTTCCTCGTGGATATGCAGGTTATTAATAAATTAAAAGAATAGTTGCTGAATTTATATAATAGGGGAGTAGTAATGGGGGGGGGGGGGGGTAGTACTGATTTAGAAGTTTAAGGAAACATACAGGTTTAAGGAGTGGGGCGGTTGGTGGAGCTGGTGGGCTTCATATTATGACTCACAGCTGGTAAACGAATGAGGAGGAAGGCTGTTATAGGGGCCTCCAGTCACCTATATTGCTCATTAAATATAACATCTGACAGACCAAATGTTGGTACCTTCTTCTTAGGGTGATGCTCGCAAGCGTAGGCGAATTGTTATGTCAGCTGTTGTACGACTGCTGAAAACGCCCCTCTCTCACTCTCTCCCTCTGCGGTCGCATGAAAGAGCTCCTCAACACCAAGATTGGTCCAATCTCTGACGTTACGCAGCCACGATTTATTTTTCCTACCCAGGAACCTTTTCCTTCGACCTTTCCCTGGAAATCAGCCGCATGAGATGTTACTCAGAGCCACGAACTATATGCCCAAAGTATCCGACCTTTCTTCTCTACACCCAACAGTTCCCTCTAATTATGGGCGAACGCCAGAACTTATTCGATGGAGGTGTGAGATGTCCAGCTTATTCTCAGCATTATTTGCTGGTAGCAACACATCTCAAACGCCCTCAACCTGTTGCCTTCTTTCACTTTCAACGTCCACGCTTCACACCCATATAGGAGAACAGGCCACATGTAGCAGCGCAAAACTCTCAGCCGAGTTTCAAGAGAAAGCTCTGTTGCTTAGCACTGGATTTCTAGCTAATGAACGCTGCTCTAGCTACTTCTATGTGGGCGACAATTTTCCTATCAATCTCGGTACCTACAATATTATATTTCACACAATCATCCACCATCTTCATTTCTTTTCTTCATTTTCTAGACCTAGAAAATACTTACCAAATTCGAACATACTCTCGACGATTTCATGTCTAACTGAACGGGCGAGAGAGGAGGAGGTTTGATGCCAATTTTCGACGCTGCAAGCTCAACGTAGTAAGCTGAACCAATGCCAACGATGTCGGAAAACGTGTTACCCAAAGCTGCCGCTGCCATCGTAGTCATGACAACGACTGAACCCATTGTTGCTTCGATGTAATCACCCTGAGCGGATCAAAACAGGAATTGTCAAACTCGGTAGCAATGTTTCATTAGAACAATTAAAATTTTGCAAGCAGCGACTCACAATGAGCGAACTCATCATGCTAGACACAGAGATATGGACTTGTTACACACTACCTAACATTATGGGGACGGGAGAGGTTTTTGGTGTTTTGTGAGGATGACATACTCAAAACGACGAATCTGAAGGGGAGGGTTGAATAGTTTTCATGCAGGAAGAAGAGAGGCCAAGATGACTTACACAGATTAACATAATGGAATTGTCCAAGAATCCAAAGCCCACAAATGGCACAGCATTGACGAGTGCAACTAGAATCAACAAAAATTTTGAGATGTACACGGGGATACAGGTACCATGCTATTGACTTAATTTCAACCTTAGGAAAAACTATGACAGGATTGGCCAGACTGAAATGCAGGTAAGAGAGAGCGACACACTGACGGGTGATGTGGCACCGGTGTCATTGGGGACAGCAAGTACATATCACAAGTTCTCCAGCGGTTCACCAGCACTATGCCTTCATGGGATGTTTTTATTCAATTCCTCCGACATTTGGGAGTCTCACGGTGGTCGCCTACTTCCCAAGGTGAGCAGAGTACAGGACGTGTGGCTTGGTCTTCCGTCTACTACTACTACTACTAATATACTACGGCTACTAAAATACTAATCGGAAATGACGTCACTGCCGCTTTCCATGTACCCTTTGAAACCAATCAAACTATGCCATTCCGGCGACTGATCTAATTTTCCTCATCATAAACAACACGAAAAGCAAATTCGGAAAAATCGGCAATTGAAAATTCCAACTTATCAACCCATTAAGTTGTGTAGGAACTTGATTTAACAATTTGATAAATACTTAACTTCACCTACCAAGTAAAGTAGAATTTCTGAGAGACTAACAAATGAATAAGCAGGTAAGTAATGGAGAGATTTTGTAACTACGTACAAAAAATTATAAGAGATCCGACTGCGAACACTTATTGCCAATTTATTACTCTTCAACAACTCACCTTAAAATTGGATATCTTGAGAAAGTGTGAAAATAAATTTGGGTTCTCACTCCTATAATAGTAACACGCCTTACGCCCATTTTAATTTTTACATTGCCACAGTAGTGATTCATTTAAGATTAATTAATTAATTATGTAAGAAAAGTTGACCTTTTGAACTTAAACCAATAAACGAATAAAACTGTGGCAGTGAGCAAGAGGGCAGGATCCTTCTATGACGTCACAGATACCAAGCACACCTCCTATACTCAAGTCTCCCCCTGTTCGGCTACATGGGGTTCGCTAATGACAAATTAACATTCTAATTAGAACGTACATGAAAATTTTAAATAAATCACTCATCTCACGTTGCTTGACACAGTGTTGGTATTGAGCAGTTAGGTTTTAGCAGAACTTACTCTGGAGGAGTTGAGGAGTAGTGGGCTTGGGTACTGACTCCGCTGTGGAAATAAAAAACAAATGTATTAAATCTATAGGGTTATTTCCCCTAGTTAATGTAAGAAGTAATATTACCATACCTTCCGGAGGAGTCCTTCGTCACTTGCTGGTTGAGTACTGGAGCCTGATGTCCTTACATGAAAGCATTCGCCTCCAGTACTCAACCAGCTAGAGATGACGGACTCCTCTGGAATAGTGATGTGGCGTTCAGCACTGAACGTATCCGAACTGAACGGATCTTTCAGAAGAACGAATCCCAAGTGAACAGATGGCCAAAGAGTTGACGTTCTCACTGAACGGGGGATCCTAACCCAGGGTGGCCACTCGATCAGGATTTTCATTTTCCCTGACCAACATTTTTTCCCCTGACTTCCCTGACCGGTGGCCACCCTGTAACCTCACTCCATTTTCACAACTCCTCACATCAGTCCCACCAGTTCATCCATTCATCAACCTCCCCTCTTCACCCCTCTACGTTCGTACCGTTCTTCCCTTCCCCCCTTTCCGTTCCCCATCGTCCTTCCCTTCCCTGCTCACCATTCCTCCACTTTCACAACTCCTCAGTTCACCTGTTCTTCCGCCTCGCCCGCGTTCCTAACTCCTCGCGTACCCCTCTCAACTCCCACCAGCTCATCCGTTCATCGAACCCTCCCTTCTTCACTCGTTGCTGATCATCAGTGTGTTGTGTCGTAAAGACACAACAGTCTGCTGTTGGTAACACCTCTCGTTATGGTTTTTTTTTTTTAGTTTTGAGCGTTTTTGGAAACAACTCAGTGATGCAAACTCAACTAATAACAAGCTGGTGTTGATGAACTGTTGATAACACGTTTTGGACGTTTTCGGAAAATTTTCGTTTTAACTGTTACGTGGTTTTACAACAACTGTGCAATACAACAAAAAAGAGTTGTTTCGTCAGAAAGGGGATATAAAATGAGCATTTGAACGGGGCATTCCAGTTACACATATATAGGGTGTTCAGAAGACCAGAGGAGGTCACGCAATTTGGCTTTGGTATCGAGTAACAGGCATTGTTCAATCCGTTTCTGTTGCTTCTTCAGACAATAAATGAAGATTTACACACACACACAGCGAAATGTCGGTTATTTCCAGGGTATCATTCTTTATACTACCGTGGTTATTTCGAACTGGAAAAACAAGGTAATATCAAAGTAACAGTTCTCTGACAACAGTTTTACACCTTTTATGAGTGTTGAGGTTTGTCATGCCGCTGCGAAAGTAAGCTGTTATTTACAACTGCTATTCTATTTTCTTGACAACAGATGCTTCGTTTTTTATCCACAACTGTTGTGCGTTTTCGTTCCCATCACAACGTCAGTGAGGCTTCTTAATAATTTATTCTAGCGACATTTGCTCAATTTGGATTGTGATGGATTTTCCAAACCATTATGATTTTGTATGAAAATATAATTATATTACTAAACTATGAAATGTGTACAACTTTTTATTGAATCAAACCTCAAAATCCCGTTTTCGTGTTTTGAATTAGGGACTCTGTTGAACTGGTGGACGTGTCCCAAAGAACGCATCTCAGATATGAGTGAACTGGTGGGAGTTAATTACTGGAACTGAACGCATCTTACACATCTCTACTCCAGAAGGTATGGTAACAAAAAACAATGGACAATGAATAAGAGGCAAACCATGGGCTGTTCGAAAGCGCATGGTAAATCTACCCTGAAGTGCTGTGACGTGGGAGGAAAAAAATAAGAGGCATAATGTCGAATTTAGTCTCTCGGATCGGCTAGTAAGAAGATGGGGAAAAAAAGGTGTTTGGGTTCACTTTCCGATACATAGCGAGTCACCTGTAGCACTAAATGACCAAGCAGCTCTAAAGGCATGAAGCTTCTAGATGTGGACACAGAAGAAGTAGAAAAGAAGAAAACTGAATGCTGAGACTAAGGGCGGGATTTGGAGTCGTGCATGAAGATCTAAATTTCGTTTTAAAGCTACATGATTCCCCAAAAAATTAGTTTCCGCAATATTTTTAGTTTAGCTTCATCTGTTTGTCAGAGACACGTTCAATTAGGCTAGGGACACACATCGCGATTCCGACGCGGGCGTCCTTCCAAGAACTCCGCCCGCCTCACGCGCGGAACCTGACATCTGTGCAGTCAAATGGAACGGAACACACATCGGCGTGTCGCGGATTTTCGCCCTTTGGCAGGTTTTTCACGCGCCCGCTCCGCGCCGGATTCCCGTCGGACGACGGAATAAAACGCGCGGAATTGCACGCTGAAGTTTGATAGGTCAATAGCCCACCTTCATCCCCTCCAATTCCCAGCTACGAGCGACGGCAGGATAAAAACGCTGTTGTGTGTCACCTAGTCACGTGCGTGCGACGGATTTTTCTCTGCTCGCGTTGTTCTTGGAAGTCCGTCCGCGTGGAAAATAAAAGCTATGTGTGTCCCCAGCCTTAGACGGATCGGCAGTCCAGCCTAGAAGAGACTGACGGAGTTTCCAAGCATATCCGAGTTGAGAAAATACTCTGCTAATACACATAATTTGTTTATGAATAGTATGCAGAATGAATACTCTAAGTCTAGGATAACCTTGACAACTGATATCCATGAATAGCGCGAGTAGGGATGCTCCTTTGTGGGTACAAACTACAACTGGCTTAGCCTCTGTGACTGGCGATAAGGGTGCAACACTCCTTGACCCTTAGACTTGAGAGACAACTATGAATTCCGCCCTAAATCATTCCCTCTCTACCAACTACTCAGATCATTAAAAGCATTTTGAATGATACAAAGAAAGTTCAATAAGGAATTTACCTACGCCCATACAATTCAATTTCATGTCATTTTTCACTAAATAACTCTTTCACTATGTAACTGTTGAAACTCGATCATTCCCAACGTAACTCTTGAGAACGTGGTTCGCTACGAAATACTTACGGTTGCTTGCTTCAGTGAATGCGGATAAAAGAGAACCAAATATTAATAGATACCGGGATTAGAGAATATTAAATCCAAGGAAATCACAGTGGGTATCACAATATTTCAACAAGTAGCCTGCTGTTATGATTTTAAAAGTGGTCGAGTAGATTACCGTATTTCTTGAGGAGCCAGTCTTCAGGTACAGGGCAGTAGGAGCCGGTGGGATCGACATCACCCAGGTTGGGAACACTGGTTGGCCGACCGAATTTGGATCGCCACCTAAAAGCTGCCAGTTGTCCTGGAATTCAAATAAAATAAGTCATGCAACAGGTAGGTAAACACATAAGTAAATAAACGAGCGTTTTCTCGCTCAATAATTGGAAATGTGGCCAGCCACACTTTACCAGATAGTGGGGTATGCGCATGGGTCACAAAAGCGGTTTTACATATTATATATATATATATATATTTTTTTTTTTAATGAAACTTAATTATTCCATTCTGAGAACTTGGACATCAACCACACTGTCCTAAAGCCGTGGTTACACTTGCGGTGTTGGGCCCAACTCCGAGTATTCGCCCATACTCGCCCGAATATTTACCTACGCTCGGAGTTTGCCGAATATTGACACGCACCCCGCACACACATGCGGGGCTCTCAACCCCGAGCATCGACGCATAATCGGGCAAGCGACGATGAACGCAGTTCCACTGCCAACTTGGAACAACATGGAAGTGGACGAACTCCTGGTGGCGGCAGCCGCGTTTGTTGAACTAAGTGGTACTTTACTTTTAATTGGATATTTCCATTAGTAAACGAATTGAATTGAATTAAAAAATCGATTCGATTTAAATCGATTCCTTTTGGATAATCGGACACCCCTACAACAACAACACAGCAATAACTCGGAGTGTGAATCACAGGAAAATGTTTCCTGTGATTCACTTATTAATGAACGCAAGCTCTGTGCCTTCAACGCTCAGCCGCATGTGTATGCGCTGCAAATACACTAGTTGGTCAATATTCGCCGCCTTTGACTCGGGACAAAAAACCGCCTTTTGACCGAGCACCAATATTTGCGCGCATTCGGGCATTTGTCCCACGGTTACACTTGCGGGAAGAGGCCTACGAATATTCGGTGTTGGGCCCAACACCGCAAGTGTAACCAAGGCTTAAGATAAGTAGTTCTTTTTCTACGAATTTTCAAAGTTTCCATTAATTCCCACTGAGTGTGGAAGGGGGGGCGGGGTGTCCCGCACAGGCGAGAGGGCTGCAATGACGTCAGAATGGGGAATTTTTTTGTTGGAAAACATATTTGTAGTTTGAAGCCCGTTTTCAAAAATACGTGATATTTTTTAAATGCAACGATTTAAAGTAAAAATACGGCGGACAGACAGAAATTTTTTATTGTATTTTCGGATTCTACATACCTTGAAACGTGAACCATCAAATTTTGAGGGAGGGGGGGGGGGGGGGGTTTAGAATTTTATTTTCATTTTTTAAGCTCGATTCCAAAGGTTCATTATTGAAAGTAATACACCGAAATCAGCAAGAAAGGACTTATGAAGTCTACTGAAATCTGAATGGCTGTTGGCCCAAGGACGCGGAGTGAAGCTTTGGAGGCCAGGTTCTCAATGTTGCCAACAACCCAACATTAGGAATGGCAAACCTTCGTGGCAACCTTCAAGAACGTTTGCTGTGACTTTTCTTTTTTTTCTAAGTTTGATTTTGAGGATATGTTTTTTAAATTTATTTATAAATTTTCGGTTCCATTCATCCATCCATTGCGGTTCTATACACCATTTAAAGTGATGCACTAGCGCTCCAAGCGGGATCCGAATTGAACTGCAGATCGATTTGCCTCATACATAATTTCTAGCGGGAAATCGGAAATTCAAATTTTACACTCAATAAGTGTTCATTTCCGTTACTGAACAGAATTTTGCCAAAAAACAGAGAATTTGTAAACCACGAAAACACTCCATTGGTGGAAACCTTGAAAAATCATGGAAAAAGAACTAATTATCGTAGATAGAATCTACGATCGTAATGAAAGATAGAATCTACTTTCATTAAAAAAAAAAAACCATGCGTACACCCTGTTGATTTGAAGGATTGATGTTCATGGCACGCGTGCAACGTGTAGTCCTGATTGTTTATGATTTCAAACTATAGTTCCAAGTAGTCATCTGTTAGGATGGTCCGATTCACAGAACAGGAACTAGACCATGGAACTCGAAATCATCGACAATCACTCTCTTTCTAGCTCAGTGGTTCAGTGATTTTACGCTTCTTAGGTGGATATCTCATGGGTACCTACGATATTTTAGTGACAAACGTCCTAGTGGAAACTTGAAAATGGCAAAGTTGTTATTGCATATTGTGTCTGCACACCATCCAGAATCGTAAATTCCACGCTTCTTTTCAATGACAACATGGAGAGGTTGCTATAGGCACGTACTAAGTATAGCACATGTATGGGTGTGCCCTAATAGTGAGGGTGAATAGGAAAAGGCTGAAGGGAACTACAATGAACCACAAAACTCAGACGTACTGTGTTCCTTTTAGTTCCTCAAATGGAAAGTACTTACCCACCACTACTCGAATCCCTCCAAAACTGATCTCACATCAGTTACAATCGCCATGTTTTACCTTTGTATTCTTCCTTCCGAGTGTCCATACAGGAGAACTCACCATCAATTTACCTTTACAGTAGAAATCGCCATGTTTTACCTTTGTATTCTTCCTTCCTCAACTGGGACTCGAACTCCTTGAGGGACGAGTGGAGGTTGTCCCTCTCTTCTTCCGTCAGCTTGAGGATGAGAGACTTGGCGCGATCTTTGGTCAAAGCTGGAGCGCAAGTCTGGTTGACAGGCTGGCAAAAGAGCCTGGTCGTTCCCGTCGGGTGTCGTAACAGTTGAGAATCCAAGGCATTCGAGGATTTTATGGTTTTGTCCAGCCCCCTGCTGAAACCTAAACATCTGAGGCCAGATCTGAACATGTCTAGCAGTAAAGAATCACTAGGTTAACTCGCGAAGCTCGAATTGTTCGGATCGTTAAATCAGTAAGAAACAATCTTCAAGTAGGTACAATATGGTGGGTCTAAGTGGTACTAGAGTGTTCGTTTCGTCCAAGTCTAAAAACATAAACCAAAGTTTTCAAAAGAAAGTTCGTTTCAGTTTCAGATACTTCTCAAGGGCTCAATTCGAAATGCGATCGTTATCCGTTTCGTCGGGCGGTTTCGAATATAAGATGATATCCAACAAAACCTCGGTTTTGACTGAGCTCCGAATGGAAACACAAAGCAAAACAAACAATTTTCACTCGCAGATTTCGAAAGAACTGCGTAGGTGTCGAACACCACGCACCTACACAGTGCGTCAGCGGTGTTGTGGAGCCCTCGGAACCTTTTAAATTAGTGGAAATAACACAGCACAGACCAAAATATGAAAAAATCAAGATCCTAGGAATTAATAGGTGAAATGATCACTATAAATAGAGGTTTCTCAGCAACTTGGCTGGCTCTTATCACGTCACATACTTGATTGATAAGACAACTTCTTATTCGTCTTCTTTGTTTATCTGACTGGCCCGCAGCCATCGTAGTCACATACTGTTGTTAGTTGTGAATGGGGGTTATATCGTGATGTTTTCTAATATGAACTGATTTATAGCTTTATTAGTTTGTACGTTTTGGTTTTTGGAAATAACTTATCTTAAGCCGCGGTTACACTTGCGGTGTTGGGCCCAACACCGAATATTCGTCGGCCTCTTCCCGCAAGCGTAACCGCGGGACAAATGCCCGAATGCGCGCAAATATTGGTGCTCGGTCAAAAGGCGGTTTTTTGTCCTGAGTCAAAGGCGGCGAATATTGGCCAACTAGTGTATTCGTGCAGCGCATACACATGCGGCCGAGTGTTTGGCGGGTTTGCTTGCCGAGGCAAGTTGAAGGCCCAGAGCGCGCTCATTAGAACCCAGAGCGTGAATCACAGGAAACATTTTCCTGTGATTCACACTCCGAGTTATTGCTGTGTTGTTGTTGTTGTAGGGGTGTCTGACTATCCAAAAGGAATCAATTTAAATCAAATCAATTTTTTTAATTCAATTCAATTCGTTTATTAACGGAAATATCCAATTAAAAATTGACATAAAACAAACATTTTCATAAAAGTGATGATGTAAATTGTGATTTAGGTACATCATATTTTTGTTCATCGTGTTCTACGTTCATCGTCGCTTGCCCGAAAATGCGTCGATGCTCGGGGTTGAGAGCCAACACCGCATGTGTGTGCAGGGTGCGCGTCAAGATTCGGCAAACTCCGAGTATAGGTTAATATTCGGGCGAGTATGGGCGAATACTCGGTGTTGGGCCCAACACCGCAAGTGTAACCGCAGCTTTATATCGGAGGCCTCGAATGAGGTGAAGAGGCGGTGTCTCTGGCTTGTGAAAGCCGTACATTGGTTCATGATATTGTGCTTCAAGTCACCAGGTACCCTTTGGTCCAGGCGATATGAGCAGAATGGAGTACTTTTTTTTTCATTCTGTATATTAACAAAGCACAGTTCCCGTGTCCCAAATATTCGGTTGATGTTGGTGATAAATTTGTTGTCTTCTTCGATTAGCCCTTTGTACCATGGGGTACCACTGTTAGGATCTGTTATCAGCAGTCTTGTCCACTCCCCCGCCAAAATGGTCTCCTCCTCGTATCTCGTTTTCCATTCTTCTTCCGTAAGGGTCCGCAGTAATGTCACTATATGTTACTGTGCTAGGGAAGTACTGGCCAGAATGTTTTGAAAAGCTGTGTGCCAGCATGTCAGCAATGTGGTTTCCCATAAGGTCGGAGTGACCTGGGACCCGCTGCACGGCTACTATTATGTTCCTCGTCTTCGGCAGTTCAATTGAGCGTAAAATAGTTCGTATTAAAAAGTCTGGGCATTTTCCTACTCTCAGGTTAGCAACATATTGAAGTGCACTCCTTGAATCACTAAGTATTAGGACATTAGATGGTGAATATTATGCTCTTCTGTTAGGTATGTGCTGTAGTGCAGGTGTATAGCCATAAGTTCTGGGAAATACACATTATGGTGGGGGGTGATCTTCATCACAAAACTCATATCATGGTTTTGGCAGTAGTAAGCAGATGATGAATGGTTATTGTGACCTACTGACCTCTTTCCCTGAATGTTAATTATTCCAGCCAAAACCGTAGGTAGGTTAATTATAATGATTTTAACTGACCTTAGTTTATCCCTAACTATTACCTGACAATCTATCCGTCCAATGTTTAATGACAGCAAAGTAGTAGTGATCTAGTGGAAGTAAGGCCTCCTGCAGACGAGCGACACGTTGTCGGCGCGTCAACGTGAAGCGGTATGGAAAAGCCAGAGTGTTAATTAGGGCCTGCTGACTGACGGCAACATGCCCGGCGTTGTCCTGGCGTTGGGTTTTCCCTAGGTGGGGACTGCTTCAACGCCGCGTCAACAGGGCGTGCATTTCCCGCCGGCCCGTTGAAATAGTACCTCATTTCTATTCTAGTCCTGCAGACGGGCGTACCACCACCGACCATGGATGGGATAGATAAGGAGATGTTGATAAGCGAAGTGAAAAAGTATCGCGAAATTTGGGACGTAAAGTGTGAATTATACCACGATAAACACAGAAAACGGTCGTTCATGGATGAAAGTAATAAGTGTGATAGACCCTACATTCGAAGAGATCTATGAAAAGTGAGCAAAATGCACCTTTCAGTAACCTTGAGCTCACTAGTGGGTGGACCCAATATCGTTTTTCTCTCTCTTCAGTACGAAATAAATGTTTATAAGCTTAATAAGCCAAAGCTGCTTTCCTTTTTCTATATCTTGACACTTCCATGTCTAGATCAGTACAGAGCGGTGAGTGAACGGCATTGACGAAATACCGTCCGTCTGAAGATGAGAAGCGCGTTGGCGACCCATGAACTTCGCGTTACCGCGACTTCCACAGTCGCTCGTCTGCAGGGGGCCTTAGGCTGAGTTCACAACCACATGGATGCGGAAAGTGCGGAACGCCACCTGATTGGCTGCCAGCTGTTTGGAGCAAAGGCTCCATCCAATCAGGTGGCGTTCCGCACTTTCCGCATCCATGTGAATCCAGCGTGAGTTAACTGTTACCTACCTTACCGAAGAGTGTACTTTCCTAGGTTGCCAAAGTAGGGAGTTCAGAAAAATTCTTATATGTGCTTTCAAGAGTCCATAAATTACAGCATTCGACTTCCGGTGCGCAGAGCACTTGCAATACCAATTATTTGATTCTATTGTACTTATACAATCAGCTAGGTTATCCAATGTAATTCGTATGTGCACTATGGGCCAATGGGCCTTTCCACAATAAATGGTCATTATTATTATAATTATATTATTGTAGGTAGGTGTACCTTTCAATTAGGAACCCCCCTTCATGGATATATATGCACACTATCATCATGAATCAATGTTAAATTCACCTCCGAATTCGGGAGAGAAAAAGTTTCAGTGAGGTAGCATGAATCCATGAAAGAGTTTTCGAACAAACCTTCCTACTTATTTGAACAACCCTTCAACTTACCCCAAAATTAAACATTTTCAACCGTTTTTAACAATATAAATAGGTACAAATTCTAACATTCTTGTCCAATTAAAAGGTTTTTCATTAAATCAAATTATTATTTACCTATAAGTCTAATTACTATAAATCTGTATATTTGCTGATTCAGTTCCAATTTTGCGGGATTTTCAACGAAATAAAAATATGTTTGGCTTCAGAAATAACCTCGTTTGTCCATAAGCTTATACCTGCAGCTTTTTTTTCTTTCACTGACTATTAAGCTGGGTTCACATGGTGGCGTAAACGCTCAAAAGCGTAATCGACGTAGGCGGCGAGGGTGGGAGGCGCGTAAAAGCTGAAAACGCGAGTGTTGGTTCACATGGAGACGTAACGCCAATGCGCAATGCGCCTTGGGAGAACTGTCCAGCTGTTGTTTTCCCGCGTTGTTTTGTCTTTCGAATCTTTCGTCTACCGGAAGATGTGGGAGATCAGCTGTGACGGATCCACCATTTTGGATGGGCCCTGCGCGGGGGATCTACTGCGCACGCTTTACGGCGCGTAAACGCTCAAAATATCTACATTTCCAATACGCTACAGTCACCTCCAAAAGTGAACTCGGCGTTGACGCTTCCCCCCCCCCCCCCCATCAACTAGGCGGTAGCCAATCAGGAGGCTTTACGCTTTACGCTTTTGAGCGTTTACGCGACCATGTGAACCCAGCTGTAGCGTGTTTGGAACGCTAAAACCTTGTCTCTTTTAATTTTTGAAACTTGCTCATCTGCGAAGATGGTCCGATAAATATATTTCATACCTTACGATCAGATACGTAGTAGAGCTCATTCGTAACGTTCCTTATGCTGTAGGGGTGTACCTACAGGTATGATAAAATAAGTAAGTGTTTACACATCGTATGCCTACCTGTGTATTATTAGTAATTAGGTAGGCAGGTAGACTGACGGTGAGAAGATGAAACGCAGACTGCTGAGCTCTGGGAAACGCTCGGAGAATCCAGGTCAAGCTGACATCAATATTTTCCTTGGGCTGTGCCTGTATCCACGATATAATTACTCCTGTGTGTCCTAAACACTTTTGTCCGCGTTGGGTTGGGTTCTAGACGGTCTCGTTTATTTTTATTTATTTATTTATTAAACCTTTGTACAAAGAGCCTGGGGGCCCCACTGTGTGTCACCTTTGGTACCCAACTATTGTGGAAAACTGGTAGAAAACATGTACCTATTTCACAAAAATATATTTGAAACAGATGCCTCACTAGCGGCGCCATCATAATTGTGCCTATAAATAATAAATTGATTAAAATGTGAATTATATTAAAATAAGATTGAAACAATAAAAATAAAATAAAGAAAACGAGTGAAATCAAACGAAAAAGGAAATGGAATTAAGCATGGAACAGGGAAAGAAACTAAGTACGGAAAGTAAAGAGGGAAGGAAAGAAGTGATGCTGTCAGAGTGTCATCGTGTAGAGAGATGGAGAAGGCAATTCCTACGGAAGGCAGTCTAAATGGAAGTAGTTTTTAAGGTTGCAGGAAGATTATTCCACGTGCTAATGCCACACACCGTCATTCATTTTTCATCTCTTGTGTTATGTTCGGGCATAAGTAAATTATTGGCCCTCCGAGACCTGGCTGCCGCAAGGAGACCACTCAAATAGAACTTTATTGAACTTAAAAACAAAACAAAGCAGATTGAGTTTCATGTATTGTATGGTATTAATCCGATCAAACTCATCAGCTGAGGCGTTACGTGCTGACGCACGCGTAGGTATTCCAGTAATGAACCACATACAAGAGTTCAGAGCAACGGCCAGTCTCCTTTTCTCATCAGCTCACAGATCAGTGCTAAAAATTACATCAGAATAGGTGAAATGTGGGATGGCATATGGCATAACAAGAGATATCTTAAGTTTCTCAGAAATGACATGTTTATATGATTTTAAAAGATAAAGTGCGTGAGAGACTCAGAACAAATTAAAAGAAAGAAAGAGAAATATTTATTTTCAAATACGTACATATAGGCCTCTTTGAGCCCTCATGGTATATATGTATGAAGAAATGCACAAATAAAAGAAATGGCACAACGCAAAATACTGCTTAGCAAAAATATTTTTCAAAAACAATAATAAAAAATAAAATAAAATTGAAAAAAAAAAGATTTGGCGGTGGAAAATTAGGGGTCAGTGCTGAAATGAGACTCGATCAGGGAACCAAAGGAAGAGAGATCCGAAGATGATCTTATTGCAAGGGGGAAGAATTCCAAATATGAGCTCCAGCGATTCTAAGGGATTTTTCAAGTGTACATGTGTGGTGGGGAACGATGTTTAAGGCGTGTAGCCGCCCTGACCTCCCGAAGGCGGCCTTCGAGGTACTCAGAGCATCGACATCCACCCCGCATTAATCGAAAGATAAAGTAGCATATTTTCTCTTGGAAAAACTCACCCACTGAGCATCCAGCCAGAGAGAGTATTCCGTTATGTGGTCGTAGCGACCAATGCCAAAACCATACCTGGCAATGGAAGTTCAACATACTTGGAGCCTATGGAGTTGCTTGCTGTCAAGAGAACAGGAAAATACTTCACTGCAGTAGGAAAAGAGTGGAATCAGTAGAGTTTTGGGTGGGGGAAGGTTGAGAGTATGTGGGGTAAAATTTTTAAATCGCCTCAATGAGTAGAGGGAACCATACAGTTTCTTCAATATTTGGGAAACATGGGAATCCCACAGCAAGTGGGAGTCAAGAAAGAGGCCCAAATCCCTCACAACGTCTGATGGTTGAATCACATGATTAGCGATCCGCAGAGCCTGTTCAGAGAGAGGTTTCCTGGAAAACACAATAAACCAAGTCTTTTGGTTTATTATTTTCAATAATGAACCATTGGAATCGAGCATGAAAAAAAAAATTCTTACCCCCCCTCAAAATTTGATGGTTTACCTTTCAAGGTATGTAGAATCCAAAACTGCAATAAAAATATTTCTGTCTGTCCGCCGTACGCCGTACGCCGTTCACCGTACGCCGTACGCCGTACGCCGTACGGGCCACTTTTCTTAGTTACCATGAAAAAAAATTGATGAAATTCGGGTTATAGGTTCCGTTCGGCGTCTAGTTGGTCCTCGAAGCTCGACGTTACTGTGAGTCATCTCTAAGGGGTTCAAAATAGGGGTTGAAATTTTCAAAACGCCTATACCATTTTTTTACGTAAATATTTTTACGGTTTTAAATAGTTCTTGAACTTGCGAGTTTTTTAAGACCATCCGGAGCATCGTACGTCCAGCCGTTCGTTCACAGTAAGGCCCCGAAGTTTGCACCGACAGGCATTTTCGACTCCAGTGTGAATGAATTTTTTTTTTTTTTTTTTTTTTTTTTTTTTGTTAGATAATATATTTATTTATCCACCAGGGATGAGAGCGGCAGGGCCCAGAACGGGGCGGAATTGGGGGTAGGGCCCAGAATGGGGTGGATGAGGAGGCGGAGGTCGAGAATGCGGAGGTGACGCGGTTCGGAGGCAGGAGGACGACAGCGGCGCACCTAGCGGTTGAGTTTGTGCCGAACAGCACCCTACTCTCAGTCTCTGCTTACCAGTCCCAACTGCAGAGCCGCCCCATCAGCAAAGCCAAGTATATTTTCAACGCTCCTCCACTTCTGTCGCATCCCTCGGATACACATTGAGGCAGCTCGTAAAATAGCGAATGACAGCCTTGCCCTCAACCATCCTTTCACTATGCCATCGTTTTTGCTCCATTTGTCTGCAAGACGTTCGGCCAGGACATCAATGAAACGGTTCATTTGGGGAGCCGGTACACCATCTACTGAGCACACTAACGGGGTAAAAGTACAGTGGCGTTCATGACAAGCTGCAAGGTATTTCCGCTTCTTCTCTTCTTCTGCTGATGCAAGAACAGTCGTAACGGGGCGAGGAATATAGGAGGGAGCATCAGTGTCTACAACACGAACGTCAAATAATGCTTCCCTCTGCGATTCCCACACCCCGCGGCAAGACAGATCCCCTCTCAAAGCCGGAGCTCTTGCAGAAGCAGCTGTAATTAGAGGCTCTCGACAACAATTCCCCCACGCTGCATTCATGAGCTCCCCAAGAACATCCCTAACTTCGTTATGTCGTCTGGTCACCAAACCTCCCGTTTTGCAACTTAAAGCGTGTCTCAAGGAGAACGTATTGTTTCCACAACCATCACACTCCTTGGGCATGTCAATTGGAGTTCGCATGTACCGGACCGCCAATGCGTCTCTGAATTCAGATGCAGAAAGATCAAAATTGTGCTTCCTTAATGGTATTGCAGACAGCCACCCTGAAGATTTTACTTTTGACCGTTCTGATATCGCCCGACCAATTCTCGTAACCAGAGACGCGCCCACAATAGGAATTTGTGAATACGGCCAATCATTGGTAGGGATCACCTGATTATATTGGCGGAGTATGAAGTCGAGTTGGTTGTTCTGTGATATTATTTAATTAGAAAAATGATGGCTCTTTTGGAGTTTGTTGGTAGGTAGTGAAGCTTGAACAAACGTTGAAGTATTATTGACGGGTAAATTATTATTACACAATGGTAAATCATTACTCAACGGTAAATTATTACACAATGGTTCATTATACCATCTACGTAGAAGGGGCTGGAGTTTGTTGGTAGGTACTTTTGCAACTTTTTTCACTCCTCATCAACAATTTCTTTTCAGAACTTCATTATGTGTGTTTCTTTTTGTTAGGTACTGTTTGTTATCGGCAGAATTATTTTAGCAACATTTAACTCGTGATTTAGGTAGGTACCTAGTAACGAGTACGGGGTTAGGTACTAACCTACGGAGGGTCTGCGATCTACATAATATGTATATAATAGTACATATCATATTATATAGACGGGTTATCTATACATAGAGCTGTGATCTGTAACAGAAGGGTATTCTATACAAAATAATAAACCGTTGTGCAGGGATTTGCAGCGTTTTGGATTAAGGATCAGAGCATTGTCGCTAGCCCACCGAACCACAGAAGACATGTCATTACTCAGAAGAGGGCAATTCCAGGATGCAGGACTGAATGAAAGTCTGAACGTCATCAGCAAACATGTGGCAACTCGAGTTATGGATTACAGCATGAATATCGGATGAACATGGAGAACATCAAGGGCTCCAATATGGATCCTTGAGGAACACCGCAAGCCACTGTCAGGCAATTTTTTTGGTAATTTGAGACACATAGGGGTGCCAATTACGTTGTGGGTCAAATATAATAACCTAGATTGCGCACAGAGTTACAGCAGGTTATAGGCTGATCCTGTAGCATAGGGGTTGGAATATTTGCGGCCTCACTCGTATTCTTTGAAAAACATACTGCATGAGTTTTGTTCAAATTTAAAGCAATACCATTCATCAAGCCTCGGTTGTCTAGCCAAGTCTTTGTTCAAACAGTTGATGAGATGGGTGACTTATTTATGGACCCATGTATGTAGATCTGGAGATCATCTGCAAATAATAAATCGTTGGAATGTTTGATCAATGTAGACAAATTGTTGATGTATAAAGAGAATAGGATGGGACCAAGGATCGACCCCTAAGGGACACCACACTCATACCTGTGAATGCATCAAGATTGGACTGTTGTTTGTTTTGGAACAACTGATCAACACTGGTACATGGTGAGTGAAATGGGAAACTAAAGGTTCTCACACACTATGCGGAAACAGGACAGGAAACGCCGTGGGTAGGACGCGGGATGCCGGCCGGCTGCCGCTGTCCCGTCCTGCGCCTATACCCACACAAGGCAGGACCGTCCTCAACTCTCTTTTCCCCACCGCTCGCCATACTCCCCTCGTTTCAAGCTCTCCTGGTTCTCAAACAACACTTTTGTCTATGAGGTACTACCTAGTTCCCATTTGCTTCTCAGAGTGAGAGCGGTTTCATTTTATTATGTTCGTCTGTCATATAAATTTAATTCATGAGTGATTCATCATCATCGTAATACAAACCTGTCACGCATTCTCTTTGATCTTTGTATCGTAATACAAATGGAGTGACAGATCATACAGCACTCTATATTTTTCTACCTCTACAATGAGGGTTTCTTCAGTAAATTCCATTCTCAACCAAACAACCTAATCTGAGAGAACAAAGATGTCGGGGGAGGGCATCAGAAAGAAAGGCACTGGTGTGAGGGTGAACGTGGGGAAGGCGAGCGTGAACGTGGAGGGAGAACGTCCCATGCCAGGAAACGCCGTTTTTCGCTTTGAGAGCGATCACTGCGGAAACCATCCTGTTCTTACCGCATGCCGTGACCGCGTCCCACCTAGTGTGCTTATCTCCATTCAAATACGTGTCCCGCGGCTGTTTCCCGTCCTGTTCCCGCCTAGTGTGTGAGAACCTTAATACGTAGTTGGGGATGTGGAGGAAGTTGCTACGCCAACCTGTGACACCACCAGGTATTTCAAAACTCAGGAGCCATTGGTTGCACGAAGTACCATGCCACATCCCAGTCGATGGAGGCTGCCAACAAAGGGTGGTCGGATTCAACTTCTGAAGATGAATCTTTAGAGCTCTACGAGAAGAAGCTGGAGACCAGATGATTGTAGGTAGTTTGGGTCTGAAAACCAGTAACATACCACCCCTGGTGTGAAGATGATATTGTCGAGTTGCACACGGCTATTCTCTATCTTCTAGAGAGGCACAAGATGGACGCATGGGACTCGTCAACTCCTCGAGAACAGCCCTTGGAATTTTTCTTTTTTGCAACTGCCAAAATACTGCCTATTCCCTTGTGGACATTCTGTAAATGTGCTGGTGAGAGGCCATTCCGTACAGTACCTACCCTCCTAAACAAAACGTCACTGCTGGGCTATGCTGGAAAGCTGATACGGGAAGACGCTTCATCAACATGCTAGAGAGCTTTAATAGATACAGATCCAAGAATTTCGAAGAATGGTATTTTTCTACTTACATTCGAGTGACACGACAATGACGTCTATTTCGAAATTATTGTCGGTGGCTACCTTTATATAGAATTTTGCCTAGAAAGAGTTTGTATTATGTAAGTTGTTCGATTTGTACTTTTAAGGTGACCTTAAATCTGTCTTCCTGTAAGCTATTTGCTTCGCTGCACTCGAACTGTTCAAACTGTTCGACCTTCTCCTGTAGACCTTCTCGACCACAATTTCTTGGAGCGCGTCGATATGATGGTACGGCAAGCGGTTCGGGAGATTTGTTCCCTCCCAGCGGACACCCCAGTCCCTGTGTATTATGCTCCCCGCAGGTTCCAAGGGCTGGGGCTGATGAGAGTAACATGGGAAGCGTCTATCCAGCACATCTCTATAGCCCAGAAACTCGCCCAGGTCAACGACCCTCACGTAGCTGCAGTTCGCTGCCTCGAGGATGAGGATCGGGCATGTCGGGCAAAGCTAGGCGGAGCGACCAATCAGTCGACACGGGAAATTCGGCGAGAGTTGCGCGAGCAGGAGTTTGAGAAGTGGACCGGGCTAGCACAGCGTGGCATTGGTGTCCATTGGTTTAAGGTCTGTCCGCAGACGAACAGCTGGGTAGGAATAAAAGATGGGCTGACGAGCAGCGAATGGACAAATTCAATGAAGGCCTCAATGAACTCGATGGCTAACAGGGCAACAGGCGGTCGGAGTGAGGGTAGTCGCCGTTGCAGGTTTCCGGCCTGCAGCGAGAACAACACTATTATAGAAACACTACCCCACATCCGTGGCTCCTGCCCGAAGACCGAGCTCCTGCGGAACAACGCCCATCACGAAGTCAGGACGGCACTGGCAGACCTGTTCAGGGAAAAGGGCCTGGAAGTCTACGAAGAAGTCCACTGCGTTGCCCAGATTAATGGCCATTCCCAGAACCGGCGAGCTGACATTATTGTCGTGGACCGTTCTAGGCGCCGCGGTTGGGTCCTGGATCCAACTATCCGCTGGGAAACGAACGAGAGGGACCAAGACATGGCTGTGGATTCTGAGAAAAAGGCAACCTACGAGCCCTGTATCCCGTTCCTAATGCAGCAGTACGGCATTCCCGACTGGACAGTGGTGGGGCTGTGGTTCGGTACGCGTGGGTCAGCGTCCAAATTCCTCCTGGATTTCTTCAAGGAGCACCGGATTCCAAAGGCAACCCTCACCAAATTATGTCTCAAGGTTCTCAGAGATACCATTGGGATAATTCAATTCCATCTGTACGGCTGAGCCCCATCACCACCCTGGACTCATCCCTTGATATCATCCACTTGTATCAATGAAACTTTACCCACAGTCTGGTGGTGATATGCAACTGATGGTGCAAGTATGAATGGAGACGTACCACCCGGGGTGGGGCAGTAGGCTGCGTCCTTCGGGGCACCCCCGGCCTGCGGGGCAGCTCGCTTTGTTTTTGCAATAAAGTTGTTGTTTGTTTCCAAAGTAGGTAGACATATAGGTACCTACTTAGGATAGTTATTTCACGAGAATTTGCCTTTAATTTCAGATTATTTCAATAAACCGCCATTCGATCATAGGTAATTTGTTTCTTAGAATCCCACATCTTAACCTTAAGCCCTGGACATTGTGACTGTTCTCGAGCCATTTTTTCTTCCGGTGGAGACGGGGTCGTTTGGGGAAACCTAATCGATATCCCTTCTTACCCGGTGATAATCTCGCTGGTATAGAGAAGGGGGACTCTCAAGGGTCCACTGCCACACTCTGCCACAACGTCCATCAAAATTGGGGACTGGAGGTCATCCTCTCTCGGATTCAGGGTTCCTCCACCAAATCATGGTTTAAGCCGTAGGTTGCCTGGACTGTAGTTTCACTTTTCCGTCTTATCATTTTGCTGATAAGAATGTCTTCTTCTCACTTTGGCATTCCTAGGTACTTCATATCCTAGAAACACTGACTTACGCGTTGGCCCTAGAGATCTTACATGAATTCCTACAGCTGCTTAAATATATTCAGAATCAGTTAATAAGCAAGGGGCCAAGAATTTTTGCTGGCCCCTTCCAGGTTTGCTTTAGGCGTAGCTATTTACTGAAAACACGAGAACTACCTACTCGAAACTCTCCATCTTTTCCGACACCTAACCCTATAGTCTTATAACTTGCCTCACTTGATTAGGCACGTTGGTAGGCGCTCCAACTGTAAAAATTTGTACTCCAACATCTAAACAATATTACGACACATCTCACTGTTTGTTACCTTGATAATGTGATACGCTTGCAGTATTACGATAGAGTAAAATTCAGGAAGAATAAAAAAGACAACAGGATTGTCATTCCAACTTCATGGCCGTGCACAAAGGACCCAGCACTATTTCAATGTAAAAGTGGTTTCACTGGAATGCTCCCATATTTTGCAGGGATGTAGCCCTTTGGATTCTGAACAAAAGTCTCCATAGGCACAAAAAAATGCTATGACAGGATTTTTATTTATTGGCCAATCAAAGTTTGGCCAAAATTTGAAAAACCATTTTGCCGCCAAACAAATGTTCCTTTAGGTTTATCGGTCGATTTTAAGACGATTTTATTCTTCCACTTTTTTCTCTAAAATGCTTCCTTGATGAGATATTAGCGGTTTAAAATCGATTTTTTGACATTTTAAATTGCTTATATCTCATCAAGAAAGCATTTTAGAGAAAAAAGTGGACGAATAAAATCGTCTTAAAATCGACCGATAAACCTAAAGGAACATTTGTTTGGCGAAAAAATGGTTTTTCAATTTGTGGCCAAACTTTGATTGGCCAATAACTAAAAACGCTGCAAATCCCTGCACAACGGTTTATTATTTTGTATAGAATACCCTTCTGTTACAGATCACAGCTCTATGTATAGATAACCCGTCTATATAATATTAATATAATATGTACTATTCTATGCATGATTATGTAGATCGCAGACCCTCCGTAGGTTAGTACCTAACCCCGTACACGTTACTAGGTACCTACCTAAATCACGAGTTAAATGTTGCTAAAATAATTCTGCCGATGACAAACAGTACCTAACAAAAAGAAACACACATAATGAAGTTCTGAAAAGGAATTGTTGATGAGGAGTGAAAAAAGTTGCAAAAGTACCTACCAACAAACTCCAGCCCCTTCTACGTAGATGGTATAATGAACCGTTGTGTAATAATTTACCGTTGAGTAATGATTTACCGTAGTAATAATTTACCCATCAATAATACTTCAACGTTTGTTCAAGTTTCACTACCTACCAACAAACTCCAAAAGAGCCATCATTTTTCTAATTAAATAATATCACAGAACAACCAACTCGACTTCATACTCCGCCAATATAATCAGGTGATCCCTACCAATGATTGGCCGTATTCACAAATTCCTATTGTGGGCGCGTCTCTGGTTACGAGATTTGGTTTGAATTGTATACAAATTCATTCACACTGGAGTCGAAAATGCCTGTCGGTGCAAACTTCGGGGCCTTACTGTGAACGAACGGCTGGACGTACGATGCTCCGGATGGTCTTAAAAAACTCGCAAGTTCAAGAACAATTTAAAACCGTAAAAATATTCACGTAAAAAAATGGTATAGGCGTTTTGAAAATTTCAACCCCTATTTTGAACCCCTCAGAGATGACTCACAGTAACGTCGAGCTTCGAGGGCCAACTAGACGCCGAACGGAACCTATAACCCGAATTTCATCAATTTTTTTTCATGGTAACTAAGAAAAGTGGCCCGTACGGCGTACGGCGGACAGACAGAAATATTTTTATTGCAGTTTTGGATTCTACATACCTTGAAACGTAAACCATCAAATTTTGCGGGGGGGTAAGAATTTTTTTTTTTTCATGCTCGATTCCAATGGTTCATTATTGAAAATAATAAACCAAAATCCTGTCATAGCTTTTTTTGTGCCTATGGAGACTTTTGTTCAGAATCTAAAGGGCTAGATCCCGGCAAAATATGGGAGCATTCCAGTGAAACCACTTTTACATTGAAATAGTGCGGGGTCCTTTGATCTCCAACGAACGTAAGACTAATAATAAATAATGTAAACCTAGCTACTTTTAGTCTGACTGTTTTGAAATAGGCCACCTATTTAAATATTTTCTCCACCATTCTGTGCAATTACGGCAATAAACGAACGTTTACAAATGAAAGTAAATAATAGGTAGGTACTTTGTTTTATAATCTGCATATTCAGGTACCTACCAACTTGATTACACAGTTATAAGAGTGACCAATGTGATACCAACTCTTGGTTAAATTTCTTCCAAATGTAAAGGAATATTTCATTTGTTTAAACCAATCTTCGTATTTAAGCCCTTCAGCGTTTTGCTACAGGGGATATGAAGTTGATGCAATGAAAGAAAAACTAATTTTGGTAAATCTTTAATGTTACTCTAGAAATATACAACGAGAATGAAACCTAAACAAAAATGGAGTCAACAGAAGCAACTGTGTTAGACCGTTGATGATAGGCTACGGATTACAAATAGCACGAAACACGTTGCTCGAAAAACTAACAACCTTACAGAGTAATTGAGCTGTACATGAGAGCAAAATAATGAAAATATATAAATTTATTAAATTTTTGTTTAGAAACACCGTTTGTTTGTGAGGTTAAATTGTCCCCTCACCATCCACTAAGAAAAATGAACTAGATTACAATAAATAATAAGTAAGTAATAAGATTAATGGTATGACAATATTAATATTGTAAGTTTTAAATTATGATTGCTAAGTACAATTTTTGTAGTATGTACCTATGAAACTTAGCGACTGTTACTAGATATTTTGATGGAAATCAGCGTGCGAAACGACGAGGGATCTGTGCGTTTGTATTTTTGAATTATATGAATCAAGGAGAAATTTGGCCCAATATTCTACTTCTAGGCGATGAGACTATTTTCTCAACAGCTTAGTACCTACCTCGGAATCAAGCTCCTAGTGACACGCTGCTCTCCAAGCTTCATATCACAACATTTTTCAAAATTTGGAAGTGCGGAACTTGAATAACCGATCTTTTACCAAAATATAAACAGATTAGCACCAATTTCTCCCTAAATGGTATTTTCATAAATAATTCGTACAACATGCAGTACCTACATAAATCTATAGGCCAAAATTTGCTATAGAAGTTTAAGACTGATGTCATGTACAGTACAGGCTACATTTCCACGACATCCGCTTCATCCAAATTTGTTCTATCACAAAATAAATGTTTTGTGTACACAGTTTTCTCTTCGATAAAACGATGATAGTTTTATCGAAACCATACTTTTTTCATGAGCGAACATTTAGATCCAAAAACAACAGAAACACCAGAAGTGGACATAATATTATTTTACTATGAACGGGTGATACATTCACACTCGTGTTTCTGTTATTTTCAAGCAAAGGATTCAATCATATTACACAGGTTTGGTGACAAGCATACCTGCATATGCACCTCCTGCAGGCATACAACAAAGGCATACGGGTACAAATGAAACCATTTTGACTAGCCAACTGGCGGCGCGGCGCTACAATTTTTTACAAAAAACTAAGGTAAATGATAATGCAGGAAAACACTATCTCATGCAATTTTGACTCCAGAAACCAACGAAAATTGAGGATTTCAATCGCCGGACAAACAATCAATATTGGAATGAAACTCAACCGTCAGTACAAGAAAAATCGATAAAAAATGCTGTCATCTGGATACATAAAGCAGCTATACATGGAGAAGGTACATTTGAAGAAAAAAAATCGATAAAACAACGAAAACAAGTGATATAACAATGGTCAAAGTCAAACTGAGAAACAGAAACTAAAAATCAAGGCTCCTGTTAAAAGGCCAATTACAATACCAATAAAACAATAACGATGTTAAGTATATAATAAATAAATGTTGTCAGTAATCGTTATGGTACAAGTCTGGTTGAAGATGAAACTCAAACGAAAAATAATGCGACTGGAAGACTACGAAAGTACCTGTCAACCGATTTTCCTAAACATTTCAACGAGGTTCATGTAAAACAGACTACAATAGTTGGAACTATTTATAGCTTTTTTAGTGTTCGTTTGATGAGGTCAATACCTTCATAATGTGTTTGGACCGGTCATATAGCATAACACGTAGGTAGGTACCCACACAATGTATTAATGCTGTGTTTTCAGCCAAAGAGTTTTTCGAAGCAGTTGTGGCAGTAGGGCTTGTCGTTTTGCTCTTTGAAGGTGCCTTTGTTGAGCTGCTTGAGGCAGAACGCGCAGACGAAGTGCTCGGGGTGGAATTTCTTGAACATGGCGGTGATACATCGTCCTGCAAAGGCCAGATTTTCAAATGGGTAACACGAATAATGGGTTTCAACAAAAACATAACGGGGTGGACAAAACGAGTGGAAGCAAAATATGAACATTTTGAGGCCACTGCGATATTTATTTGAATTCGTAAAAAAAGGGAATCATAATTACCTATGTTCAGCACAAATCAATTTCCGTTTTGCCTTTGAGCAAAGGGACTTGCCCCCATTAGAGTTGTCAGTACAGAAATGGACGGGTATGGAGAGCTGCTACGTGGCATATGTATAGATAGGTTTGCCGCTCTTTATAACATTGACATAGCACATAATATATGGACAAAACTAGGTAGGCACCATAAATCAAATCGACAACTTGAAGAAAAAAGGTAGGCACTATTTGTAGGTTGGCAGCCCTGAATCTAAATAAGTTGAGGCGATAGATAGAAACCAATCATAAATAGTCAGGAGAACCCACTTATTTTTTTTTAAATTTCATGTTTGAAAGCACAGACTGAGATGAATCAGTAAGTAACTACCTACTTTAGGTTCGCACCACAAACTTGTAGTTAGTTAGGTTTGCTCGGAGTGACCACCTGACAGTTATCTGAACTTTAGAAAGGCGTTTAGCCATTCGCAGTGATTCTCGGACTCTTTTCTAACTGTACAGTAGGGGTATTCATGGTCCATTTCGAATGTCGAATCGTCGAAAATCGAATTCGTCCTCAAGCGTGGATTTCATGAGGACCCCTTCGAGTTGGCCGTGTCGAATCGTCGAAAATCGAAATGCTCCTAGCGCTCGTCGATAAAAACGTGATAAAACGTCGGAACGGCACAAGACTTGTTTATCGCTTATCAGCGGGATGTGTTTAATGGAGCTGCCGCTACGATCGCTGCTGCAATTCGACGTCGAACTCGCAATTCGAAGCTCCCGGCCCGTGGTATTTCGAATCGTGGAGAATGGCAGGGGCGCATGCGCACTGACTCTTTTCGAATTGCTCAATTCGATATTCGACGTAATTCGACGATTCGACGTCGAATTAGCCAAACCATGAATACCCCTAGTATCCATAACCGCCTGTACGCAGTGTTTTCCTGACCATCCAATCCACCGTTTTCTGCTCGTCATTCCAGTACACAGAAGACGAGATACTGATGATGCACTGCCTTCTCGATTCCCAACCATTATCAAACTCACCCTTCTCAAACGCTTATCAAGATGGTATTGGATCATGGATGGTTTCTTATGGTTTTCTAGGTGTCAGCTAACCATCATAAAAAGCCAGTGCGAACAAACCTATACTATCAGATTTGACATCATTGGACGCCACTATGGATATTCGGCGTTAACTTGGCGTATTCAAATATTAGGTTTGTTTGCTGTGGCGAAAAAGCCACTTGCAAACCACCTGAAAGTCACTTAGGTGATTGCAGTAGATTTCTGTAGAATTTTGCGGTGCTTTGTAGAGTATAGTACCCATTCTGTTTATGGTGTTCTTCTGACCACCTGCTGACGGTTTCAAGTTGCCAGATCGGTCAGAGGATTTTTTGACAGACCGCTTCCTGGCGAGATGTCCCCACCATCTCCCGTCAGCGATGACCCCACCATCTCCCGTCAGCGATGACCCCACCATCTCCCATCAGCGATGACCGATCAAATATTTGATTTCTAGCATAGATTTCTTTTCTATCAGAACGGCACACGGAGACCCTTTCACGAACTCACACTCGTTACAGTTGGTAACAGCAAACCCACCCACAATATCTACTGGGATATCCGCAAATACCTACTTGAGTCAGAATAAAAAATTTGGAACTTCGCGGTTCTAATTTTGGTTCTTGGAATTGATGATAATCAAGTTTCCTAGATTAAAACCTGATTTTTAAAGGCTCGATATCTTGAAAGCTTCTGGCATAGCCGCAGCAATGTGTAAAGATTTGACTGATTTACTATTGGTGACCCAACTGTACAGGGCAAACAAGCTGAGAACATGAATGCAGACTGTGTATATTCCCAACCGAAATCGATACATCGCCCTGAATATATTACATTAACACGTTCACGCGGAAGAGGTTCTGAACGTCGTTCTTCCGCCTGTACGGGTGATATTCTAGAAAGTCAAAGATGATGCCAAAAGGCTAACAGCAAATTTCCTGTCATCGGCATTGGCGGCCGTTTTACTTCCTGCGCTGAACGTGTTAATACAGTCCCCTGCCCTGTTTCACAATCTGAAAACAAAATGAAAGGAGACACCATGGACGTGATCAAGTATGCTACCGAGAATTGGAATTTGGTCTGATAATCCAACTGCCTCACCTCACCGCCGTGTTTCAAGAAGAGTGGCAGCTGGGATTTGAACGGAAGACCTCAGCCACTAACCGAGTGAGCATTAATCTATTCGATGACACAACAAATAGACATCAAATTAGAGGAAAACAAAATTACCTGTGATGGGTTTGTGGCAACCTGCACAGAGAGATCCTCTCTTGAGGTGGTAGTGGGTTTCACAGTAAGGGAGACCCTCGTGGTCAAAGAAAGATCCTCCTTGGAAGGGTTGGCGGCAGTCCTACAAAGTTTCATATAAAACATAGCATGAGATGACGAAAATGATTATGAGCAGCAACTTAATTTGTGAATGCCTATCAAAATTCCTAGTTTGAAATATTTGCTGGTGAATGACAGCCTAAATCAAGAGAAAATTTTCCAGCAGCACTTGTAAAAGTACATCGGGTTAGCGAATCTTAAAACAAGAGTGAATACATCCGACATGAATAAGAAACGAGAAAACCTGAAAACAAAAACCTTGCGTTCATGGAAAAATAGTAACATAAGATCGCAATACAAAAAACAAAATCAGTTGAATGCTCACACTAAATTACATACGGGTCTTCAGCTTAGTTACGATTTTCCTTATATCTCTGGTGATATTGTTCTTAACCAATTGATTAAATTCATGCAATTAATCGATTAATTAAGCTTATTTCAATAAACTGCATACTCTAGGTCTAGGGTGTACTGTAATTTCCAAGATTAATATTTATCGTGATCCTCCTAGACCATCATACGTTGTATACCATAAGATTGTTCAAGTAATAAACGCAACTGGTGGGGTGGCCGACGTGAGCTCAGTCACACAGACCCACTTGCTCCCCACTAGTCCTCCGGACTAGAGTAGAGGGGAGTGGGCACTATATAAACTCGCCGGCTGCGCCCGTCACCTCATTCTACCCTCTCCTTAAGTTGCCGACTTATCTCTCTCTCCTCTCATGCCTCCTTACCTTCTACCACAAAAGAACACAGACTGGTGGAACCAGCATTGGTGATAACCAGCACTGGTAAAACCACTGGGCATATTCCCTCTAGTACCTTTAGTGGTGGTAACCTCCCTGGCAGCTATAGGTGATAACCTCCCTGGCCGCTATAGGTTAACCTTTTAGGTGCTAGATCCAGCAACCTTCTCTCCTCCATTCTCACTCACCTCTCCTCGCCTTACCTCACCTCGCCTCTTACCTCAAACCACCACAATATTATTTCTAGTTTCTTTGGAAATAGACCCAACGGACTAGATCGCCAACAGGATTGGAGCCCGGTGGGTGCTCTTTGCCAAGCTTTCGTTCACCATATAAACTTAATCAGAGCCCAAAGAAATTTTGCAGTGCAATCATCATACTGCTGTCCGAATGTTAGGTAGGCAAACCAAAGAACATAATGAAGTCAGGCTCAATAACATATCAGACCGGAAAAAAAACTACTTACATAACTTGCTGATAACAGAGCAGTTATAACAATCAAAAGTCTGTTGGACCGTATTCCTGGTCCTGTTGGTAATATTATTTATTTTTCTTCAGTATATGCACGCAACGTCACTCAAAAACTTTTTTTGTTCAAGTTGTTATTAACATTTTTGACTAAACTAATACAACACAATTTCCAAGGAGTCAGAACGTGACATTAGGTTTGCTTGCAGTGATCATCTGACGGTCACCTGACCATCAGAAAGGCGTTTGGCCGTTTGCAGTGATTCTCGGACTTTTTTCTGACTGTAGAGCATCCATGACCGGCTGTCTGCAGTGTTTTCCTGACTATCCAACGCCAGTTTTCTGATCGTCATTCCAGCACACAGAAGACAGGGCGGACGAGAAACTGACCATGCAATGCCTTCTCGATCCCCAACCATTATCAAACTCAATTCGTTCTCAAACGGTATTGGATCATGGATGTTTTCCTACGGGTTTCTGGAACGTATCTACTCAACTGTAAGAAAACGCCAATGCAAAGAAAGCTACTGTCAGTTGTCACGCAGATGTGTAGTCCCTACCTGAACTGATCGACCCTACGTGAGTAGGTACCAATCCCAAGTTTGGTTATGATCAGCTCACAGTATAGCAAAACAACAGTTAACATGCCCATGATGTAGTGAACTTCCTTCCCAGAAGGAAATCCCATAGGTGAGCTTACAACAAACGACTCAATGCTGCGTTCGATGGTAAATCCCCCCACCCCAAATCTGCTGTAAAAATTTACCCGCCAAGAAGGCTCCTCAGCCGCAAAAAGGACCGATATCCATTTTGCCCGCCAAAGTAGCACGCTCGTTGCTTCACACATCGCTCTTGGATGTGCATATAAAAACCAAAAATTACGATAGGATTTATGGAAATATTATACCGATCAATATTTTGCCACGGCGCTCAAAACTGAGTGTCCAACACGTAGACATGGCAGGTAGGTACGAATGAACTTCGTCATCTGCTGACTGGTTGAGAAGACCTTTTCCAATTTATCCTCAGTAACTTTTTTTCATAATAGGAAGATACCGACTGTCGTTTCTACATTAATTCTGGCGCTGTTTGTGTTTAATTAATACATGGCTTTGAAATCCAGCATATACGTACACACTACAGGTACACACATACCCGAAGTCAACTGGTAAAGGTACTTTTGTTTATGGGATGTGGATATATATCACCTCTCAAACGAACCATGTTTAGGTAACTAACCACATCTAAATTAGCTCCATTTCATACGCAGTTCTGTTGTTCGTCAAGGCCACGACTAGTTTGGGATTTCATATGAAAAACCAGACCAGGGTTGTTTACTGCTGATGCCCTCATTTCATGGAGGCTTCTTGATGGATTTCAAAACAAGCGCCGACAGGATATTTCTGTAATATGTACTATATGCACTATATGTACTTTCAAAAATCAATTTGGAATATAGTCTTCCTCTGTCAAATATCATCTGCCTGTAGTAATGGTGGGTATATTATGTAGGTGACCGGTGACGTAGTAAGTAGCAACTACATAATTATTAGTTAAATCCAGGGGTTCGTGTGCAAAAGCTCCATTATTATGAACGCGCTTGAGTTGTAGGTACAACACTATTTATTGTACCTTCCAAATAAATCAGCTATCAAGACTCATAGATAGCTTTAGCTTCCAAGCGGAGAGGTGGTCGATGTTGAAGGTACATTTACTTTATTTTTTTATTTAGCTGGCCCCATTATTATTTCCCATTATTTTTATTTTTGTATTTAGCCATAGAGATGTACATATTTACATGTATTTGCATGATTATAGATGAAAGTAATCTCTTATTTAGTTATAAATCAATGCTTGTTGTTCTTACAAATTTTACGAGGTATTTGTAACTTCTTATGTTTTTCAATACATTTGCAGTGTTGGTCAGTATTGAGATCCTCTCCTTCAGCAGGCCTGCCATCAGCTCTTCTCTGCCCCTGTAAGGCCATGGATGTACCCCCGCCATGAATGTACCGGGGGTACATCCGTGGTGCCATCGTTGTACCCCCAATGGCACAAAATTTAAGAGAGGGTACAACGATGGCACCACGGATGTACCCCCCCTCACATCCGAATAGGGGGTACATCGGTGGCACCACGGATGTACCCCCCTCATTTACGACCAGTTTTGACAGCACTAGTCGGTCGGACACAGCACGTGGGCGTTAATCTGGTGAGAACCAGCTCTGATCCTTCTCCTTTGCCTGCGACTAAAGTGTATAGAGATGACACGCAGTTCATGTCTCGGCTTGCCCTCTCCGCACTCCCCCCCCCCCCCCCCCCCCCCTAAACCGGTCACGTTGTATTGGAATGGCCCCTAAGCAGCTAACACTTCTCTGCTTTCTGAAGGAACAACTCCAGCTAAAGATTAGTTATGAGCTAGTAACGAGATATGATACATCCGTGGCACCACGGCTGTACCCCCTATGAGCTCTTCTGTCCTCTCCGCCAAGGGGGTACATCCGTGGCACCAGGGCTGTACCCCCTATGAGATCTGTCCTCTCCGCCAAGGGGGTACATCCGTGGCACCACGGCTGTACCCCCTATGAGCTCTTCTGTCCTCTCCGCCAAGGGGGTACATCCGTGGCACCAGGGCTGTACCCCCTATGAGATCTGTCCTCTCCGCACCACGGCTGTACCCCCACACAATCACTATCCGCAGGCACCCAGCAGCTATTCGCAGGTAAGATTAGACTAGTGCTGTCAAAACTGGTCGTAAATGAGGGGGGTACATCCGCGGTGCCATCGTTGTACCCCCCCTGGGCGTCTCGCGTGCGAGGGGGTACATCGGTGGCACCATGGTTGTACCCCCTAATTCTGGGGGTGCAAAGTCCTAGGGGGGTACATCGATCGCACTGCACCGCCATTGAATTTGCTGCATTTAAAGATGATGTGATTGGGGTCCGCAATCACAGTTGCTGTCGCTTATCAAATTCATCCTCTTCAGGTGGCTAGTAAGCCTACGGTGATTGAACCTCAGCCTCACGATTGTTTTTATGAAGCCGCGGTCCAGATCTCCTTGGTAAAACCATGGTTGTGTGGAATTTAGGGGTTGGAGACTCGCGTATAATGCATGTCCACCTTGTTTTGTTCCGCTTGCCATGTACTGTACACATCTTTTTAGCGAATTTTCGAAGAAAAGGAAGCTATTGTTCTCGGTCAAAAATTTTTAAAACTCGAATTTCCGAAAGATTTTTATACCAAAATCCGTTTCAGACCATCCTGAATTCACTGCGGAAAGACACCAAAAATTATATGTATATATATATATATATATATATATATATATATATATATATATATGTATGTGTCATTCCAGACGATAACTCTCGAAAGAATTGAGATAAAAAGTTCAAATTTGCACGAAAAATCTGTCTTGGCAATCGACAGGCTAAGTTCGAAGATGGGCAGAATCGGGTCACCCTAAGGGGGAGTTTTAGGGGGGGAAAATTACCCATAAATTCCCAAAATGAAAAAGTCTGACAAGTGACACCTCATTTTAAAGGTTTTTGTACGCTGAACACGATGGTGAAATCAGAATTGCGATATCTCATTCCATTCTCAAACTGGAGCACTTTGAAGATGAAGGAACGTGGTTATTTCTTGAGATGTTCTTCCTTGTTCGTCTGCTCTAATCTGATAACGGAATGGGATATCGCAATTCTGACTTCACCATCGTGTTCAGCGTTGGAAAATCTACAAACCGAGGTGTTACTCGGCAAAAAATGGAACAAAAAATTTGTTGCGTATCCAATACCTGCTCTTCTGGTATTCAAAACATTTTTGATTTCCCCCTCCCCCTCCTTCCACCCCAAATTTTACTTTGCGTAAAACTACTCCTGTTTTAATTTTGTATGGTATCAAGTTGGGAAAACATTGGCCGAAAATTAATTTTCAGAAAATTTTAGGCGGAGGAGGAAGATGCCGAAAACTTCGAAAATTCGCTCTTATAGCCATGCTGCATGACTGTGGTTTTTTGCTCTTACTTCGGAGATCCTGGCGACAAAAATAGTAGATTTGCCTTCATATCTTTCGCTGTGCTGGGGGACCCTACCATGGCCTTTTAACCATACTAAATATACTGTGGATTGGATGATGGCTAACAGTATTTGCGTCGTCAGAACGTCTATCTTTCTCAGATGCGTATTGCAGAGTCTCGTGATCGCACTTTTGCTGTCAGAGAAGATGGCTAAATTGTTGCTGGCGTGCGTAATAGCGTAGGTATTCTAGGGCTTTAAGAATAGCGTATAGTTCAGCAGCGTACAGTGATGTACGTTTTTGTACGTTAGGCTCACATCTATCTGTGGGTCAAAAACCGCGGCCCCAGTCCCACTTGGACTTTTTGATCCGTCAGTAAACAATTTGTACAACGTAGCGTATTTTTCGTTTATTTTTGTTGTTGTTGTTGTTGTAAAATGTGTTTGGGATCGAGTCTTGACCCTTCTGAGGCATCCATGTCACACACAAACCCTGCGTGAAATACTGCTGAAGGTACACAAATATCATTATGGCATAGGTAGGATTTCTTCGAGCACCATCTATGATAATAATCGAAGTTCTTGATCTTGATGAGGAACTAATCTCACCAAATGGCAATGAATGGCTGGACGCTTTTCCTAGACGTTGTATTGGAAGGATAGGTAATATTATCCTTTATACTCAAAAGGGCGTTGAGGTATTTTTCTGTTTGGTGGTCGAACGATTCCGCCATTCATCTACTTCGTGGCGATAAAAATGCCTTCCATTTATTTAGATATGGTAAAGAACCTCCATCTTAATTTTGAGTTTCTACACCCAGCTTTTGGTGCAGTGAGGCCATCGTGTCATTCAGTCGGTTTCTCCTATACCTCGCGTACTTACGCACTCCTTGTACACAAAACCTTGTAATGGAGAAACGAATGAATGGAGTGGATGAATCCTCGAAACTTGCACAACATATTTTGAAAACTTTTGGGACTTGTGTAACTGCCAACGTGATTTTGTCTCTTCTTTCGAAAGGACTCTGGAGGTTCTTTCGTTCACAAACATTTCAAGCTTGCGCGCAGCACATCCCCTCACGAGATATCCTTTAGAAAAACACGGCCATGCTAGAAGATATGTGAGGAGTAGTGAGTCAGTTTTTGTTAGGGAAGGAAGTTTTTTGTGGAGAATTTCTTTCTAACACCTGACATTTTTTTATTTATAAACCTCAATCAGTAAAATTCATATCCTCCTTTCGGTTGTAAGTAGATGAGAGAAGGACCTTGAAATTGTATTAACACACTAAGGCTTAATATTACCATACCTTACGGAGGAGTCCGTCGTCCCTAGCTAGTTGAGTACTGGAGGCGAGCGCTTTCAATGTAAGGACATCATCATCAGGCCGTCTCAGAGAATACCCTTGCGGCCTGATGATGGTGTCCTTACATCGGAAGCACTCGCCTCCAGTACTCAACTAGCTAGTGACGACGGACTCCTCCGTAAGGTATGGTAATATTACTTCTTACACTAGCGGAAATAACCCTTTAGATTTAATACACTAAGGTTTGCTAGACTCTCATTTCACGAGTAATTTTGATTTCAACTGACCGTATGTCAAGCTTCAGTGTTACGCGAAGAACTAGGTACCTACTCCTAAGATTTATCCCAATATTTTTCGTTCGTTCTTAACTAGTTTTCAAAGTTCCTCCCCTCCCATAGTATTTGGGGGTACCTGGGGCAAAAGTATATACAGTCAGTATAATGAGTAATTAGTAATAGTAGTATCATGTTACTTCTTCCTTTAGAAACTTTTTGGATACGCCAATATGGTAGGAGGGTAACTATATAGGAGTTGTTAGGTATTTACCTTCAGTTTGTGCAAAGAAAGTAGCTTTAGATAAGAAGACATTTTAAAAGGCCAACGGTAAAGTGAGAATCTCGAAGATACAGCCCCGGAGAAACGGTGTTGAATTGAAGTAGGGCGTTTACCAGGGGAAATATTTTTGGAAGGTGGAACTGGGCCAACTTCTAATTCCAAATATGTGACAGGCGGGCCTATATGACCGCGTATATTTTCAACTCTGGCCCCCCAACGGGATTCCTCGCCAAGTTGAAGAATCCGACGGGCTACAGAAAAATTGAGGAAATGAAAACACGTCGGTTAGAATTTCAATCAGCACTACCTCATTTGAGGTTCATACCGAATATCCTGGAGTAGAGAGAAAAACAAAATAATAACTACAGTTGCTGACAGTCCCAAATGTATTCGTCATCATGTTACTGTAGTATTCCAGCAAGGTCTAGACTTTTTTTTTGTCAACAGCGAGATAGTTGACCATATTTCGTTAGTTTCGGTTGAGTTTCTGCAACCTAAAGCCAAAAGTATTGTGCATAAGAGGGTACCGGAGCCTGCGTAAGAAAGTGAAAAGTTACGAAAAGTTTGTTATCTGCGTGTGTTCGTAGGTTTTTGGACTTACTTAGCAGAGTACCTTACTCATCTAGGGGCCAAGTTGAGGGGTCATATACTTTGTGAGGTACGTATCACTCTCCGCCAGACAACCTTTTCGTTAATTTAATAAAGGCAGTGAAGGAGAAAAGTTTGTGAAGTTCTAAAACAATTTGATTTGACAAATAATCTCCACGTATCGACATGTAAACTACAAATTATATAACTGAGTTAACATACCCACGATAAAGATTTAAAAAAAGTTTTTTTTCGTTATTTATTTATTGCAACTGAAAATGTGTTATACATTTTTCATCTAGCAATATTTAATTTCAGAATAAGGTTTTCAGCAAAACCTAGCCCGTATTTGTAGCGGGATCAGGAACACGGTTTCACTTGCACTAAGAACTAGGTACAGCGCAATTAAATCCAGTGGTTTGTTTCGGTTGAGGTACCGAAGTTCTCCTTTGTTGTCCAATACGTTGAGCATCTCCAGGTTTTCGTATCTGTGGTGTCAATGTTCGTGCTTCCTCTCCAATTTGGCTATAGTTTCACTGACAGTCTCTACCCTCAAATTTTGATGAATATCGTCATTTCGCAAGTACCAGGGGGTTCTAACTATACTTCCCAATAGTTTAGTTTAAAAGGTTTGCATTTTTTTAACATTTGATTTCTAGGCACATCACCAGAGCTGTATCCCATAGGTCCAGATAGGGCGAATAATCTGCACATATATAAGCAGTCTGTTGTGAAGTGAAAGGTGGGAATTCCTTTCCATCAACCAAAACATCCTTCGGAAATTGATCTTCAATTCCTGCTTTTTCTTTTCAGTGTGGTTGTTCCAATTTAGTTTGGAGTCAAGAGTCATCCCCAAGTATTTCACTGCATCAGCATACGGTATTTTATTTCAAATGATCTCGACTTCTAAGGATGAGTTTTTTCGGTTACAACAAGTGCGCATGCATACCTTCCCTGAATGCCTTCTTTGACGCTAACATCCTTCGCTATTCCTTCGCAATAGTACACCTTGGATTACAACTACACAAGCGCAGTAATAAAACTTGCCTTGTGACTTAAAAACCTACGTAACTTGGTACTTTTGGCAATCTACGGTGAGCACCCGCGTTTGCTCGCACTAACAGGGACTGACGTAGGTACTTGGAGATAGGTGTAAGAAATGGTTGCGTAAACTATTCATAAAGCACCAAAACCTCAACTGGGCATGACAACATGATAGGGTATGATAAAATGAACAAGTAGGTATTTTTCTTGCAAGGGCCCTATTTCTGCGCTCACAAAAGCATTAGCAGGTACCTACTATGTGGTTTCTGCAGGTAACAGTCACTTTTAGGTAGTGAAATATTCCCTTTTGCATGTCAGCATTTTGCTCTCTCCAAGCTAAATCAGTCTTGTTCCTTTCCTTGGGCGTGTGACCAAGTCCATCTAAGCTACCTATTGAAGGACATCGGCTAAAGAAGTCCTAGGATGAGAGGAGCCGTCAACATCTGGATGTGCCATTTTGACCCACAACAGGGACAAACACAGGTCGATAAACATTTGACACATACGTCCAATCATAACCAAAAGGCAGTATAATGTGTGGAAAAGATCAGGGCGTTTCCAATAAGGTCAAAGTTAAGACCTCAGCAGGGAAGGTGATATATCAGCTGGGAAAATGACTGTATAAAACATACAGAGATCCAGATTCAGAGAGCCACTGATAGATTTCCGACCATAATGGACATCTAACTACCTACGTGCCAGATGAAGAGTTTCTGCATCCACTCGAGATTTCTTTACCTACCACCTTAGCTTCGGATACAGGATATACTTAGGACTACTCAATTTTCGTAGGTACTATAGATATCAAGTTTTCATGAGGATGAATATTTTCAGATAGCTCCGATGTATAAAATGCCATAAATACACCAAGGCCAAACCACGTTAACGATTCCTACCTACTACAGGTCGAATTGTTGGACCGCCAGAATGGACAATTTCACCGGTTTTTTTCTTTTTCTTTTCTTAGGCAAAAGATCTCGACGAGTGTTTTCCGAAAAGGTGCTATATGAGGGATATCATATGATGTAAAGGCCCCTCACCCCCCGCGACCGCCTGGGGGGAACCCTCAGCGCCATACACTTATGACGTCATTTCGTTTTCTTTCTATCCGTCCGTTGCCCGAGCTATACGGAGTTTTGAGATGAAAATTGGCAGTGGGGGGGTTTTCAAGGATGCTAAATCCCATTCTGAGATCAAAAATAAAAAATTCCTACTCATGAAAACTGCCCATTTGCTGCACAGACTTTGGTTCCAAGACAGCGCCAGGAAGCGGTGCCGCGGCATCGGAAATGGCTCCGCAGTATGGAAACTGAACTGATTCTCGGTCGTTTATGCCTAGAATTTTGGAGAAGCTACCTACTCGGAGGACCAGAATTTAATAAATTAATAATTAATTTAATTTTTTAATTAAATTTTTAATTTAAAAAATTAATTAATTATTTTTAAATTTCCACGATGACATTGAAACATCTGCAGTAAGCTTATACTCAACTCTATATTTAAACAAAAATGTTCGACCTGAAAGAATTAAGCATTTCAAGTAGGTACAGCTGAAAATATCAAATAGTTAGTAAAAATACAATAAGTGCTCAAATAATACATAAAATACTTATGGAATGGAAAAATGCATGCACGATGACATATTAAAAGTTAGCTATTAATATCAACATCAACCAGAGATACGAGGAAGATCGTAAGGTGAGAAACCAAAAACTCCCGTCTTTATCGTTTCGTAATAAAAATATCATTTTATTTCTATAATTACACGTATATTAATACAAATTGAAACTGGTAACAATAAAATCGGTAGCAGGAAGAGCGGTGAGGGCTCAACAATAAAAATAAAAATGGCAAAGAAACGGTAAAAACAAATGAAACGTTCAATAAAATAATTTAAAAACATTAATAATAAATAAAAAGAGAACGCAAGGTTGATATTTTCAGTCTTCCTCTTCTTCGTCGACTCCCACGCATTTGGGACAGACGGGTTTCCCTTCCATGGCGTAGAAAGTTTTACCGGTGACTGCTTTTTTGCAATCCTTAGCAACGAGAAAATTACAATATTAGACACGAAGAAAAATTTAACGTTAAAATAGTTTATATACATACATATAATTCCTATGCACACATATAAACGATCATGTATGCTGACCACGACCATGGGGTGTTCCTCAAAGCCCTAATTATCTAATTCCAAAGTATCTAATTCAATACCTAATTCAAAGTCCGAATAGACCTTTCGAATTTTTTCGGCAGAAAAGAAGATAAATAATGATAATAAAAGAAATATAATATTAACAATAAATAAAATAATCACTGTTTTTGAGTGTTCTTAGTCAAAAAACGTTAGGAAGAAATTTAATGAAAAAAGCGGTTATTATCTATTCAGTTACCTATCGTCATGATAGGGAATGTGTTGAAATTTGCATGACAAATTTCTTTTTCAACTATTTCTTGAAATGAAATGGACATCGGAGTTCCTCTAAGAGGTATTCACAACTAACTGAGAAGTTTTAAGAGTTACATTTTATTATCGTCAAAGGAAGTAACCAGACTGTCAGTTCTATCAATAATAGTACGTACCATAAGGTCTCACAACTTAGAGTTGAATGAACTCATGATGGGTCGAGAATGAACTGAGGAAAAAATCCTACAGGTTCATCCGAATTCGGGTGAAAATTATTCAAACAACTGGTTTTCCATCTTTTGATCATGTTACTTTCATGACTCTTGACGATAATAAGTTGTATATAATTGAGTGTGTGTGTCATGTACACATGAATGCGTATAGTGTTTTCATTGTGATTCTGTAGTTATACCTATGTGTAAACATTAACACGAAAAATTTGATTTCCGCAGGTAGGTAGATTGTAACTTTTTTACTAAAAAGCATGATGAATGACAATAAGAAACTGATGTAATTGAAGATCACAGAATTCCTTCAAATCGTATTAATATGGCAGGTGTACACGAGTATTTATGTTTATGACAATTCTAATGCTCGAGGTGGACGTATTATTTTAAAGCTATTTTGGCAGTGAAAAATTGTTCAAAGCTGAAATTTTGAGTTTCTAACACCTCTGAGCCTTGTTGTGGATACATTTCGAAGTTCGTTCAGGCGAAGCACCAACCTTTTTAATTTCACTACTGAACATTATTATTGGGTTCTACCTCACTATTCAACCAAAGTCTATAAATAAATATTAAGACAGCTTGACGAATAATATGGCTATCCAACACTTGAGTTTTTATAGTTCCGAGTTTATGGGAGGGAGGACGAATCCTAGAAAACCATGTCACATGAAAACCTCGAAATAATTTTCGAGGGACTTCACCCCTTGCACCATCGACAGTGGAGTTCAGCCAACAGAAACCGGTCTTGACGAATTTCAAGTTTAAATAAAACCAAAGCAGTCAGGCACGGACCCAAAAGCGTGGTGCCAAATGCTTTTCACTATGAGTTTTATAATATGGTCGAGGATGAACAACGATGCGAGTCTTGCAGGCGAGTAAGGCGTTTTGGTCAACTTCCAAGGTGAAATTCGATGGTACCTGCACTCGCACTGCAACATGAATGAGTGGGGGAGGAACTCTACAATGGTGATGATGCTGCACATTCATAATTATGTGTACATGAAACGCACCAGCATCAACGAGGGTGGCTAATTTTTACAGTCAGATTTTCTAATTTACAGTCTAATTTACAGTCTTTTTCGCTAATTTTTACAGCGAAATTCTTGAGTCCCAGCGGTCACGGCTTATCCGTAAAGTGGTTTTGTCGGGCTATGTTTGGCCAGTTGAGTTCAGTGTTTTGGTGAAGAAGTTTTGGAATGATTTTTGCATTTTCATAAACAGTATTGATTTTGACTTATTATTTGATCATTAACAAGCATTATCGTATTATTTTTGCAAAGTTACGTTCTGTTAATAACTGAACTGTAGTCAATATTGGAAGCAGGTCTGTAAGTTGTTACAATTAAAAAAAAAAAAAAAAAAAAACCAGTCAGATTTACGAAGTTTAAAAAAATTTTCGGGCAAGTCGGATGGAAGCATATTGTTTATGCAAGCTCCCAGAACCGATCAGATAGTAAAAACATCTGCCAATTCGAGAAGGCAGTATAGCTTCCTCACTTGAATCATATGAACGTATAGTTGGGTAGGTTCATTCGGTGGTCAGGTTGGGTATCAATGCATAATATTGATATGGGACCATCTGCGATCCAACCCGCGTGTACCCTCAAAATTTCAGCTCTCTACGACTAATTTTCGCATAGTTAGAAGCGTTGCAAGGAAATGGTAAACATTTCATGTTCATACGATTCCAATGAAATTCATACGGAACTATCAACGTATTATTCCTGATAGACCCTCCACATTTGAACTCATTTCAACGATATTTAAGGTAGTTATGGGCGTTTCCAGTATTTCACGTTTGCGCATGCGCAGACGAAAGTTACAGTACTGTCGTGAGTCCCTCCCGGGACTACTCCTAGCAGACTTAAGTTCTCACAAACATTTCACTAGCCAACTTTAGTTCCTGTTAATAAACGGTACGAGTGGGGACCAAAGCCGCAGGAGCTGGTACACAACCTGGAACCCCTCCATCCACTCCCAGCAAGGGAGTGGAAGGAGAAGGCTTCCAGGGCCTATAAAACCCCGGATCCTGCGACTTTTCACTCATTCTACGATTCCCCTAGCCGCTGGCTACTCTCTATCTCTCCTTACCATGTCTCTCTCCTACTCCCAAAAGATCTAGCCGATGGTGGAGGTTCGCCCTTAACCAGAACTAGCAAATTCACTAAAAGATCGGTGGAGGTCCGCCCTTAACCGCACATATCCAAAAAGATCCAGCCGATGGTGGAGGTCTCGCCCTTAACCAGAACTGGCAAATTCCCCCCTCGCCTCTCGTGGTGAATTTTAGCCAATTTTAAATTCATCACAAGTACTTTTTAATTATTTTTGTAAGCGACCCTCTGTGACCCAACCCGCACCTATCCTCCAAATTTCAGCCCATTTCGACCATACTTTCGGGTAGTTATGGGCGTTATAAGGAATTGACCACAGTCAGACCCGGAACCAAAAATTTTCCTTGATGTCTCAAATGCAAAATGGTAATGTAAATTTTCATTTTGGAGGACGTAATTTTTTTTCACTCAATCACGAATCCAAGGCTTTTCTCTACCTTCCGGTAGTGAGGAAGCAAAGAAATCAACTAGCTACCAGTATTTATGTAAAAAGAGACGTGTCAGCATTTAAGTTTACGCTTTTTAGATCTTATGAAAGTGCAAAGGTGGTGGAGAGGATATTCGTGCATACTACAGAACCTACAGGGTGGCCCCACAAATAAACCTGACCAGGCTAGCGATTTCCCTCACAAAAACCAAACCTATAGTGGGTGGTTCAGAACGAGTTTGACAAAAAGCAGTGGGCCAAACTCCACATCAAATGGAAAATACTGACAAAACGCAGGATTTGTTAAGTCAATCTAGTTGGAAATTATAATTCTGAAGTATTTCCCTTTCAAACAAACATAATTTTGCAAAGAGAAGAGCATTTTTTTCAATTACGAACACTCAATTTTAGACGCTCTTTTGGAAATCTAAGGTTTCACATGAGGTAGGAACGAACCTCAGTGTTTTCAAGAGCCTTATAATAAGAGTGCTGTTTTATCAGGCTTTAACTCACACAAGACCCAACAACACACGGAACAAGCGGATCCGACTGTAAAAGTGACCCTCAACTCCAACTGTGTAAAATTGATCCACCACGCCTAAAAATCCTCAAAAAAACTTAATTCAGTATCCTCAACTTGACTAAACATCGGACATTTTTCTCATTCAATCGCAATCCTCATAGACTGTTAAAATGATGAGATCCTCGAGAAGTTTCAAAGATATTTGGTAGATTAAATAGGTAGGTTAACCCTACTAATGTGCAGAATCATTTTCACATAATTCGGATTTTCTTGGATATGTATTTTTGAGCTCTATAAAACATCGATTTCTGTTTGGCCCTACCAAACGCTGTCGTATCTATGTGAAATCAAGATCAAGGGCCATTAACGTAGATCTGAGTCAAACCCTAAAGAAACGAACGCTTCACATAATCTATAAATGAAGATCAAGGGCATACCATTAACGCGGATCTGAATCGGAGTCAAACCCTAAAGAAACGAACGCTTCACATAATCTATAAATGAAGGATATTGGCGCAAACTATGAGATGTAGGACCGGGTTTTACTAAATTCCCTGACTTTCTCCGATGCATAAAATTAATTGCTTGACTTTTTCAGAATTTCTCTGACTGGCGACCTCCGTATTACAACAGGTTGCAGAAAGAATGAAAGCTACAGAAGTAGAGCGCGACAGCATCAACGACAATTACTGTTCGTTTGTATATGTTAGTTTTCGCTGTTTAAACGCGTTTTGAGGCAGGTCGGGTTAGGATGAAAGCTACTGCACTGACTACAACAGTACAATGTTAAAGTTAAACGCGCAACTACCACCGCATTGAGCCAAAGGGGTGTTGGTGTCGCCATGTTCGCGTTCATCTGCCGCCTGTGCAATGCCTCCTACTAGTTTTCCTAACAGATACTCACTCTGCAGACGAAGCAATCCGCGTGCCACTGGGTGCTGAGGGCCGAGACGTAGTTTTCCATGATGGGCCGGTTGCATCCTCCGCATTTGGGAGCGAACATATCGAAATAGTCTTCTCTGCAGTACGGCCGTCCGTCCTTTTCGTGGAAACCCTCCTCGCCGAACTGTTTCCCGCACTGAGCGCAGAAGAAGTGTTCCGTATGCCAGGTCTTCTCCAGAGCCGTCACACATTTCTGGACACCCAACAGCAAACAGACAGGTTGTTATTCACATGGATAGCGAACATACAGCTTGAAATACTTGGAACAGCTGCAGAATTTCACCAATGAAGCATAAGCTGAAGGCAGAAAGGTGGCGTTTCACCTTTCGTTGAGAGTGAAATAAAATTTGGTCGCAGTCTCTGACAGGCCTCTTCTCTCCGAGACAGGCAGTCTCAGTTCAGGGATACTTGCCAAGTGCTTAACTACATCACAGTGATACTGACGATATTTATGAGTAGGTACAGAGATTAGAGAAGTTAGACAGTGATCAGCTTCTACTGGCTCACTCTGGCAGCTGCCAAGTACAACTCAATTCTACAACATGGTTCGGTCATTTTATTCGTCATCTAAAAAGCTAGGTACACGGAAAAAACGGGAAATTTCCTTAATGTACCTACCTAAATAAGAACTTAGGTCAGACCAACTTGTTCTGACCCCATGATACAGGCTTTTTGGGTTCCTACAAGTACTACGTACTTTGGGAGAGGAATGATTGCTCAAGATCAGCTGTGGGTGATTTCAGGATAGGCCACCCATTAAGTAGGTCAACAGACTCAAATTTTGATTTTCAATAAAACATTACTTTGAAACTGGAAAAGTATGCAAATAATTTTGCTCAATGTTTGCCCACCGAAGCCATGATGCTGGATAAAATTTTAATGTGGCGAAAGTTAATTTGTATGAAATAGAATTTCATAGGCAATTTTAGTTTAGAAACAGCCCGTTTAGTTAAGTAAATAGGAGTTTATGATGCATGTTTCAGTCACCATAATAAACTCACAAAGCACATGTACTAAGTAAGTATATGTTTGTGATACATTATTAACATTTTAAAAGTTGTTGAAGCATTTTGATGCATCTGGCATTAGGGAAAGAGGCTCGACGAACAAACTCTTAATATCAAAACTAGGAATAATATGATATGAAACCGGTATAGGGTCAGTAAAGACGAGGACTATTTTCATGAAAAAACACAGTTGGTACAATGTTGAGCTACTTTCAAACAGATAATAATGAATGACCAATGCTGACCGTAAATTAGAGCAGAAGTAGGAATTTCAAGTGAACCAAAACGTGAAAGGTGAAAACTGCGATAGGTAACTTTTAGGAATTGACTGGAATGATCCAAATGCACCAACAGAATGTTATACCTAACATTGGAATAGTAATTCGAGACAGTTGAAAATCATTGCGGGAACTGAGTGGGTAAGAGCCAAATACAGAAAACCACATTTCTGCGGTTTAGCGAAGTGGAGGTTTCTGCAATATGATACAGGGATTGGCAAGTAGGTATGTAAGAAATCCCCCTTCATAATACAGACCGGCTTCGTAGACTTCACAGATAGACTGGCAGTAGTACAACACTAGTGCACCCATAAGGAAACCGATTTATTAGGGACTTCGACTATTCCCACAAAGAGCGTAAAAATGAACGATGTACGTTTTCATGAAGTCTGTTCCGAAAGAGATATTTCCGTAATATAGTTTCTTCATTATGGCCCAACAGGATATAGACCCATTTTTTAATTTCTCATTCGAAACACGAATCTTTACTTGTCGTGTTCCAGCTGAATTTCGGACAGGAGGATATGGAGGCCTACATTTTAGAATCTTAATAAATTCATTTCGAATTTTACGAATCTATTACACAGGGTGTCCTGATTACTTCGTGCTAAACTTCAGGGATTTCCAGCGAAAGATGTCTCTTTGCAATTTTCTCGAATTGCATATTCAACTTTTGAATTGATAACTCGTATCTTAATTTTTCGGATTTCGGGTGATCAAGAATTTTGTCGTTTTCACCCTCACGTCATTAAAATGGCGGTTACTTCCTTAGGAATACTCTATCAACAAAATTACGAGTACAATACCGCGTAAAGAGCGTCAATTTTCCTTTAGGAAAGACGCCTGCGCAGAAACACACAAACGGCAATTAGTGCGATAATCCCGGTCGATATCATATTGGCTCAAGATGGGAAACGAAAAAAAAAAATCTTGAAATTTTACCCAACAATTTCATTCAGCTTTTTGATGATAAATCAGCTTTAAATGCGAAAATACAACGGGGGGGGGGGGGGGGGGGGTCAAAATCGAGGGTTTTGCTCGAAAATGAAGACGACGCGATAAATGGAAGTTAAATTCGACTTGTACGCAATTTTTCAAGCGCAGTTACATGGTGGCACTGTCACAACAACAAAAAGTCGTTTTTTGACCCTTGAACCCAGAGAAAATATGCACGAGCATCAACATTTTTTCGTAATTACCCCCTATTTGAGACACGTTATGGTGTCACTACTATGCCAATGAAAGGGTAGCGGGGGGGGGGGGGGGGATCACACATTTTGTCTGTTGACTTTGAGTATACAATTATCTGAAATGCCTATGGAATCCCCAAGACATTACTCTACCGGAATTGCTGCCGAATACCGGTTTCGCTACAATCTTGAAAGATTGAGATGTGAATGAGATGGTACTTACATCGAGGATAGGTCCGTTGCAGTAGGCACATCTGGGAGAGAAGAGATTGTGGTAGTCGGGCTCGCAGTACGGGTGACCATCCCGCTCGAAGAAGTTCCTTGTCCCAAGTTCCTGGTTGCAGTGAGTGCACACAAAGTGCTCCGGATGCCAAGTCTTACCGAGAGCTGTGATGACTTGCCCAACAATCGGCTTGTCACACGCTGAGCAGCAGCCCTTCTGCGTCGTGTTCACACCCTGTTTGCTCATGTCCGCCTGGAGGCTGTCCAGCATACAATCCAACTGCGCCGACCCTTCTGACCTCTTCCCACGGGTGGGTTTGGCGTACGTCGATTCGATCGCGGGACTGACCTGTCACAGAACTCGACCCTTTGAAGGGGAAACAAAACCCAATTCCTTCCCGAGAACACGAAATCAAAACCCAGAAGAAAAAAAAAATCGAAATCGGGACCACCTCAAAGATTTGTCGTGCTTCTGGTGGAGTTGCGGATTTTACTTTGAACGCCGAACAACCGTCTATGCCCTTCTTGTCGACTCCCACCACTTTCTGGGTCGGCTTCCTTCTCTTCTTCGGCCCCCTCTACCATCGGGTTTTCTCTATTTTGGTCAAACCCAAGAAAGGAGCTCCTATCAGGGCAGCACACGGACACACTACACAGAATATACGAACAATTTCCACACATACAGGGACACCCCCCACGAAACGGACAACTAACAGACACAGGCACCTCTTATATATCACCACCTTCTCTCGACCTCTTCATCGACAATCTCTCTCAACGGGTCTCCCTCCAAAACAAAATACGAGTATATCTACTTACACCGAAACGTATGCCAAGTCGTTTCATCTGCCTGGAATAGCCGTGAATCCCTAGACGGGGTTGACATCTCACAACAACTCTGTGCTCACTATGCTCAAATTGTGTTCAATGATGTTCTCGTCTAGACCACCTCACGCAACACGTTTTGGGATGAGCATCGATTGAAATGAAAAACTGCATCTTACGCCGATGTTCCGAGCAATTCATATAGCTCATCTTCAAGACTGGTTTAACTAGCCACATAATTATATGGGACATCATGTATTATTTTTTGCTATCCAACTGACAGATAGTTCTATTGTGCAATAGATTAACAGTATTAAACAGAACAAATGGAGAGAAATGGGAAATCTACACCATACAGAGCTAAGCACTACCCCACTAACTACCGCCCGTTAATTTGTTTGATAAAAAAGGTAATTATCCATAACGATGAAATAGTGATATATCTATAGATATAGATAAATATAATTATATTTTCCATTCAAATCCGTACTTTTCATTAAGTGACAGCCAGCAACAGAACCGTCCACTAGTTGTATAGATACCAAGCATACACTAGGTAATACTCGTACATGTAAGTACCCAGTAAGGAAGGTACACTGTTTGTTGAAACCGCCCTGATGACGGGTAATTAATTATTCGGAATGTCATGTAAGGAGGTGTTTATCATTCGACAAAAACCTGAATTTTCCTTAAGCAAATGTTCAAATACTTGAGAGTATTCTCACGACGACCTGGTGATGACCTTATCGAAAGCGCTCGCCTCCAGTACTCAACGAGCTACTGATGACGGATTCCTCCTGAAGGTAAATATAGCAGTTTTACTTCAAATACCTACTAGCTGAAATAACCCTTTAGATTCAATACTAGGTATATAATACCTATATAACTTCAAAACCATAACAAGAACCGTTTCTACTAGATCCACAGACAGCTGGAATCGCATTCCGATGGTAGGTGGTGGGTACCTACCATGTATTTACTGGCGAAATGAATGCTAACGTACGGATACTTCGGTCGGATTGGCTTTGGTCGATTTGACTGAACTTGTGAAATATTCCGCTGAAAATCGACTGATTGAAAAAATGCTCTCGAACTGAATGACCTGTGTTAGGTATGAACTTAGCTACTGATGAAATAAAAAAATGTTTTAAGATGTTCATGTGTCTAACGTATCAATGGCAGGAATATGAGGCTGATTTGTGCACAACACAACCACAGAGAAGGCTAACGTCACACAAAGCCAACACTGCCTATGCATTTTGTTACTAATCAAGCCCGAGTGTTTCCCTTGAGAAACGGCCAAATTTGACAAATTAGTAAGACGTGAAAATACTAGATATTTTCACAACACCCCACGACTTGGCATACGTCCCGATTCTGGGCCTACTGATTACCTCAGTGAGGTTAGCTGAGGTCGAAGATCCCAACTAATTCGGACATCCGTACGCCGTTTCAAAGACGATCGCGAGTGATGAATGCGTATTATAAATACGCAGCAAATAAATAGTAAGGTGAACACTATTCATAACATAAATAATCGAACGCATAAATATGAATAATAATTTGAAAGTCTATAATGAACTGCACACAACACACATGTAAACCCCAACTTGAAACAGTAGATATGATAGATAATTCTGGAGTACGATTGTTGGAGGTCAAAAATCTGTAAAACTAGCTAAAATCACATTAAAATGATGTGTTACGAAAAATGGTATGGTTTCTCGCTATATAATCTTTTTACACAATAGGACGAATATTTCTTTGAAAATTCACTCTTACAGCCATGCTGCATGACTGGAACTTTAAGACGGTCTGAGACGGGCTGAAGTCGCCTAAAATACGAGTATAGGTACCTATTTCACTCAAAAAAACTTATAAAGTGGAAATCTTCATGATGTTCCGACCACTGTAGTACCAACGTCAAACTTCCAGAATTTGGAAAGGCTCGGATGCATCTAGCCAGAATATGAGTACAAAAATCTATACCATAAGTTTTGCAAAATATTTCAATATTTTTTCATCTTGTAATTTATTCTACCTGCTTCTCAACTACCTTGTTTATGGATGCGATGAAAGAAACATTATTTTCACTATATTACTTCATTAAGGAGGCACATCCACTTATTGTACGCCATATAGGAAAGCTATGTAGCCAATATAGCCCACGTTAAAAGTAGTGACAATGAGGTCCATGAGGTTTGGCAGCCTCTTCACGACCTCCCACGGTTACATGCCATAAGCAATATAGTGCCCTTCATCCTACGCCGGTGTTGTTCAAATCGATGGCGACCTGTCTCTAGAGCCTCCTTACTATTTAAACTCTGTTTGTTTCTGTTAAGGGGCCCAATGAACTCCGTAATGTAAATATAGAACAATAAGGTAACAACTCTTTTTATAGCGGTGTTGTGACTGTTCTGATTTTAGTTCGGCACTGACCGCGCCTCTTTTCCCTCTCCGACAGACATGAGATTCGAAGGGTAACTAACTCTTCTAGGGAATTTTTTTTTCAGGAAGATCGTTAGAAGACGAGCTTACTATTATGTCCAACAAAGCCGGAAGTTTTTTACTCTTTTTTTACTCTATCATAGGACATGGAAATTTATGTTAAACAGCCTCAGTATATGTTTTTACAATAACGTCGATTTACTCCTATTCCCGAAGGAGGTGTCACTCGTACCCTTCACCTCCATTCTCATCGCCCCATAAAACTTCAACCCCTTTGATCTCATACGCCGGGAGATACTAAATTATGCGACCAACTGCCAAGATATTCTTGCCCAGTATTTTAGAGAACCGTCGAAAGCAGTTTTTCATATAAAATGTATGTTAAAATACATTCACGCGAAGTGCTGAAACCGTTGGAGTAGGTCCAGGTTTTTCTGAGTGACATTCGGGGCTGTAGAGTATTTTGAATCTTAATCGGTTCATCTTCAAGGTATTGATTTTCACATAAAACAGACGGCCAGCGAAAAAAAACAGGACGTAGTAATCAGGATTGAAAAATGGTTATTTATTTCATTTTCGCACAGAATGTGGCCTTAATGAAGCAAGAATGACACGAGCTGACCATAACATAGTCAAGAGATAGGTAGTGGGACGGGCGTAGCACGTTATTCCTAATTTAGGTAAGAGGTAAACTACAATTTGTTGTCAAGAGAGCCTAGGCACCTACGAGTTACGTATTCCCAGATTACAAGTATTAGAATACTGCTGTTCATTCTAGATACTGTCGGGAAAATCAGTGACAGACTCCATCATGGAAGAGATTTGCAGGTGTTGCGTGCAAGGACATCGGACGATTACTGGTATCACAAGCTAAAACTAAAACATCCTAAGCAATATGGTATGAACCCTGTACCACGCGATCTCAGTCTAATTCTACTTATACCCCGTTTTCCTGTATAGCAAGGACTTACCTTGAAGTCCGACAGGGAAGCCATCAGATCGTCGAGCTCTCTAGTGGCGGAAGAGGCGGTGGGTCGAGTGGTTTTGGTAGTTGTGGTGGTAGTCTCTTCTATCATGATCTTCTTTACCAGATGACCATCCCCCGTTCTGAAAAACAAGGAGAGTCAGATAAATGGAATAACTAACGAATGACAGCATAATGGGGAAATAGCAGGAACGGAAAATGCACATAAGAGATTACCTACCTATATATTAATTAGGTAGGTCTATTTGTATATGTGTGTGTATGGTGTATCTCTTTAAGGAAATTGATTCAGTATAAAAATTATAGCCATGTCTAGCATATCAAATCCTGGCATGGATAAGTAATGAAAATGTTCCAACCGAATTTTATAAGTAACTTGTAACACAGATAAGAGATGCAAGGGAGGTCGCTCGATTCCCGTTTCATCGCCAATTAAGATGGACAAAAAATGCTAATGATGTCATCGCGACATAGATACAGTAAGCAGAAGTGGATGGTGATATTAGGTTTGTACGTAATGGCTTTTTCTGAAGGTTAACTGACTCCTACAAAACCGTAAGAAAACATCCATGATCCAATGCCATCTTGATAAGAGTTTGAGAAGGGTTTCAGTTCGATAATGGTTGGTGGTGCATGGTCGATTTCTCGTCCGCCCTATCTTCTGTGTATTGGAATGACGATAAGAAAACTGGCGTTCGACAGTTAGGAAAACACTGCGAACAGCCGGTCATGGATACTATGCAGGGCGTCTTGCATGCAAGTCGATGACAATACTCGAGGGGGTGGAACTACACCAAAAATGTAAGTGAATCAAACACACCTTTTATCTCACAATTTTTAACGAACAAACCACGTTTTTTTTGTCACAGAAACCCGTACTTCTCAATTTTTACCTCAATATCTCAACCTCTGACCTTATTACGGATTCAGCGTTAAATTTCTAGTAAGATTTATGTTCCTTAGTGTTTGAAAAGTACCACCTAGGAACCTTAATAGCCGTTTAATAAATGTTAACAGTTTCTAAAAAGAGTACAAGTTCTAAAAATCGTTGAAGCTTTCCTACGTTACCAAAAAACATCCAGCAAACTGCCGAATCTCACAAAAGTTCTAAATTAATCAGCTTTCCCATGCTATAAAAAGAAATGGCTTACTTACTTTTTAAGTAAATTAAAATGTTCAACTTCTAGTAAAGTAATGGTAACTTGTGTGCTTACAAAAAAAATAAAATAAATACATTTATGTATATATAGTTGCTAGAAGTGAGCCCCTCCTTGCAAAACGTACTGTCGAAAACTGTTCAGTAAACAAACAAAAATAAGAAACTGCAATCAGGGAACTAACATCATTCTTCAATGTTCACATCCCTCGCCTTTTTGTAGATACCTACTAACTTTTTTTTGCATTCCAACTTGAATTTCTCCACCAAATTGAAACAATCGCAATTTTCGAGTGTAACGTTGGAAAGCTGATTAAATTTCACAACTCTTGTGAGATTCGGCAGTCTGCAGGATGTTTTTTGGAAACGCAGGAAACCTTCAAAGATTTTTAGATATTCCACTTTTTTTAGATATTGTTAACTTTTGAACTGCTATTAAGGTTCCTAGGTGGTAATTTTTGCAACGTACAAACCTTCCATGAAATTTAACGCTGATTCCAAAAATGATGTCAAAAGTTGAGGTAAAATGGAGTAATATGGGTTTGTGTGAAGAAAAAAAACGCTGCAAATCCCTGCACAACGGTTTATTATTTTGTACAGAATACCCTTCTGCTACAGATCACAGCTCTCTGTATAGATAACCCGTCTATATAACATAATATGTACTATTCTATACATATTAAGTAGATCGCAGACCCTCCGTAGGTTAGCACCTAACCCCGTCCTCGTTACTAGGTACCTACCTATCTAAATCATGAGTTAAATATTGCTAAAATAATTCTGTCAATGACAAGCAGTAACTAAAACGGCAAAAAGAAACGCAAATAATGAAGTTCTGAAGTAAAATGGTTGATGTGGAGTGAAATAGATGCCCCTTCTCAGTAGATTTCTGTGGTCAATACCTACCTTCGGGGTCAACTATAATGAACCGTTGTGTAATAAATTGCCCATCAATAATACTTCAACGGTTGTTCAAGCTGCAAAAGTACCGATCAACAAAATCCAGCCCCTTCTTGGTTGATGAACCGCTGTGTAATAATTTACCGTTATGTAGTAATTTACCGTTGTGCAATAATTTACCGTTGTGCAATAATTTGCCGTTGTGTAATAATTTACTCATCAATAATACTTCAACGTTTGTTCAAGTTGCAAAAGTACCGATCAATAAAATCCAGCCCCTTCTTGGTAGATGAACCGTTGTGTAATAATTTACCGTTATGAAATAATTTACCGTTGTGTAATAATCTGCCGTTGTGTAATAATTTACCATTTTGTAATAATTTACCCATCAATAATACTTCAACGTTTGTTCAAGTTTCAAAAGTACCTACCAACGAACGAACTAAATCACTCGCGACGAAATCGTGGAAACCCATTTCAAAGAAAAACGGAGTTATTGAGAAAATATTCTTTCTCCACTAATACACAAAAAACGCAAAAAACACTGTTATACCGGTTTCGGTGATCAAACCGTCGTCAGTTACTGACCATCGTTACTGACGATGGTTTGATCACCGAAACCGGTATAACAGTGTTTTTTGTGTATTAGTGGAAATAGACTATTTTCTCAATAACTCCGTTTTTCTTTGTACGTACCAAAAAAATCCAATAGTCCATCACTTATCAAATGAAATATTATCGAAGAACAACCAATTCGACTTCATACAGCCATCCTTGATTATAATCATGTGCTCCCTAGTGATGATTATCTGGGCCGGATTTATACCGTTTGATTCGCGATCGTGTTGACGAAGCTTTTTGGTGCACACGAACGGCTGGACGTACAATGCTCCGGGTGGTCTCAAAAAATTGTTTAGCTCGAGACAAATTTAATAACGTAAAAAAACCATGCCCTTCCTTCGAAAGTATTCGAGCTACGGCGTTCTGAAAATTTCAACCCCTATTTTGAACCCCTTAGAGCTGACTGACAGTAACGTCGAGCTTCGAGGACCAACTAGACCCCGAACGGAACCTATAACTCGAATTTCATCAATTTTGTTTCATGGTAACTAAGAAAAGTGGCCCGTACGGCGGACAGACAGAAATTTTTTATTGCAGTTTTGGATTCTACATACCTTGAAACGTAAACCATAAAATTTGAGAATGGGGGAGTGTTAGATTTTTTTTTTTTTTTTTTTTTTCATGCTCGATCCGAATGGTTCATTATTGAAAATAATAAACCAAAAACGTGGGTTTCTCGACAGAAACTTCAAAGCGGCATATCTCTGGAGCGGACTGAGATAGAGGAGCGGTTGACGGCGTTCAACTGAATTTTTGGTCTAGTTCCACTCCCCCGGAGTATTGTCATCTACTTGCAAGACGCCCTGCATAGTCCGAAAGAGTCTGAGAACCACTGCGAATGGCCAAACGCCTTTCTGACAGCCACAAAACGGTCTGATGGTCACTACGAACAAACCTAACATACATAGGGAGCTAAAGGTACCTATGTAAAAACATGCCAAATCGTACGATTTACTACTTCGACGTCAGATAGCTGACCAGGGTTGATTACCCAATTATTGGTTGATAACATTCCCTTTTATGATCCTTTAAAAGTTATTTTAAAAGGATTTCAATGGAAATGGGTTTCAAAAAAGTATGATAACCACTCGCAGATGGTTCCTTGTCATGATTCTGACATAAACAAGGCCAAAACCAAACGTTCCAATGTTGAATGGTAGTCGTAAACTCGAGATGAGACAGTTGGAAAAAAAAAAATGAAATTTCACCACAAGGCTTTTTTTGTGAGTCGAGGGCATCGCCAAAACGGTCTCCAGGAGCGGGAGGAGGTTTTATGAGAAAAATAATGGAAAGTGGAAAATAGAGCGGAAGGTTCCAAGTTCCCAAGGTTATCCTCGTATAGAGAAACACATTAACGTCTAAACTTAGCAAGTAGAGGTCCGAAAAGGTGAAGCCCGTCGGGCTTTGCTTAGCATCAAACGTGGCTGAGTTAGGGTAATCAATAGACTCAGAGTAAACAGGGGTGTTGGCTGTAGTCGATTTTTTACCGATGTATTTTCGGTTACGACCTTGGCGTCAGATATCTTTTAAGAAACGGAAGTTTTAAAGGTTTAAATTACAGAATGCACCAGCAGAACGGTAGAGGGATATATCATTTATGGTTGAATAGAAGGATTGTCCATGTAAATAGGTACTTATGCTAGCTGCAAAACAAAGTTGAAGTATTGTAGGTACTTGTACTTCTGCACGAGTTAGTAGGTATTCAACTTTGCGTATGAAATACCAAGTAATCCTCTCGGTATTGAAAACTGTACCCATCACGACCAAACGGTTGAACCGATTTGAATGCAGTTTCCTTTCATTGGAAGGAAATATGGAAATATAGAGGAAATATGGACTGCGACTCCTTGTCGGTCTGTCTGTAGGTATTATTAGAGTGCTTTACTTAGAAATTTTACTGATCGCATGACCTCCTATAGTTGTAAAGCTAAGTATTGTACACCGAGAATGATGCGAGTATTAATCGTACATACCTACTGTTGGGATGTTATTATGGATTCAAGACTCCCTATTAGTACTTACTCCAGCGCAAGCAGATATATTTCCCGCGCTTGGCAAATATTTCGCGGTATTCCACGATATTTTCGAATTTTTTTCAAACAAACCCACGTCCTTCCCACTTGAACCTCCTTTCCGACTTGAGAAAATTCCCGAATTAGCCGAAGCTCCGGCGGGGCACGCGCTGTGGACACGCCCCAGAGGGTTTTTGGAGTCGGGAGATGTCATTTCTATTGTTAGGCTAAAAACCCCCAACAACCACCCTGAATTATCTACAACGGGCGGAGGCGTTGGACCGTCTCTTAATCTATGAATACACTGTAGCCTTTGACGCACTTCTCATTTTTAGGTGAAATTTGCTGGCAATGTAATTTGTGCCGCGGAAATACTGTTAGAATACAATACGATGAAATTACAGTGTTACATCTACCACATTGTATTGCCAAAATGCGATCTTCTTAGAATTAAGATAATAATATATATTTATTGGCAAAACAAGGCTATGTACGAATAACCTGGGACTTGAGGGAGACAGCAGGAAAACTCGAAAAATTATATGATTTTTTTTCCCACGTTTAAGAACTAATAGGTTCGGTAGCACTGGCCTTTTCTGATGGTTAGCCGTTTAGCTGAGTCCTAGAAACCGAAAGAAACCATCCATGATCCAATGCCACTGTTCACGACATTCGGCGTTTGATAAAATGGTTGATGGGAATCGAAGAGGCAGTGCGTGGCCAGTTCTCGTCAGCCAGATTTTCTGTGGATTAGTTTGACGATAAGGAAAGTGGCTTTGAATAGTCAGGAAAACACTGCGAACAGCCGGGCGTGGATACTATACAGTCATCAAAGAGTACAAGAATCACTGCGAACGGCCCAACGCCTTTCTGATGGTCGGATAACCGTCAGATGGTATCTCAACTAGGGTCAAGCTTCAGGAAGACCCCAAAAAACAGTTTCTCCCCCTGTGCGTAAGGGAGAAAACATTTGGATATTTATTGGTACTTATGTGTTTCTTGACAGAAATCGGCCATTTAATATATGAAATGGATGACAAGAGTAGGGGCAGTCTCTTCAGCCAGTACCACACAGATTATACTAACCCCTACTCTTTTCATCCCTTGGTGAACGTTGCACTATTCCAAGGACAAATTATTTAGATATGAAATGTTTCCAGGGGCATGGAAGGAAGTTATAGTGAAACTTCAATGGATTTGGGGACTAAAACCGTCAAATCCCTCGATATTTCAGTTCCTGCCGTAGTTAAAGACAACTATTGGCATTTCAAGCCTATTGCGTACAAAACAGGTAGTGTTTTCTTACTGGTATCCCTGTATAATTCATTCATGAACCTCCGAGGGACCATCAATGGACTGATACTTTGTCAAAGACTAATAAATTTCCTTATTAAATTTACCTACAGCAGTCTTGGACACGCTGAAGCCAAAGCGGTGTACAAAGTGAATTAATGGATAGAAAAACAAGAAGGAATGCGCTAAACGCACGGACGGAGGGGTCAATACCACCTTTATAACGACACCAAGACCAATCTCTTAATTCTAAACATAGGAAAAGGCCACACAAATCAATGAAAAAGGAAAGTGCAGGTCGCCCACCTCTGGGAACCACACTTTGGCAGGTGATACATCTCTAAAGAACACCGCTGTTGTACAACACGCTCAAACATTAGCGAACTCTTCAACGGAAATAGGGCTCGAGATATCCGCTCTATTTTTGAGAGCGTTTTGGGGCACAAGGGCGGGGTAGCGGCTTCGCGTCTGAAATAAAGATGTTTTTTTCTCTAGCGAACTATAATTCGTGGTAAGTGGTTTTTTGGAGGTGATTTACGCCTAGGAAAAACGGCAACAGCTCTTTTCAATGAAGAAATCACAGAAAACAACGTCACTAAAGGATTTCTGGCGTTTTAAACGTGATGACACCTCGATCATGGTTTGAACTAGTGTAAACAATATTTTAGCTATAAAGGCGAGCTCGCCGAAACTTGTTTGTTGAATCGAACAAACGATGAGTATGTTCAATGACCGAGATTCAAAAAAACCTCTCCAATTTGAATGGCATCCTCGTATCGATGGAATCTATGGATTCTAAAACGAACCCACTGCTGGAAAATGCGTTTCATAGGCCAGGTAGTAGTACCGTGTAATCGCATCCCGAATTTATTGACAGAGCCATAGGTTCGTGAGAAATTCAGTAGGTAACTCAGATTTCGCGTTTAATAAAAATGGTCAGATTGTTCTGAAAATCATAGGGGACCATCTAGGGCCCAACCCGCATGAAGGCCCCTGCACATTTCAGCAAAATCGGACTATAATTGAGAAAGTTATGTGGCCAGGATTTGCGAACACAACGGACAGACAGACACCGAACGAAGGAAGCTCTAAAACATAAAACACCAGTGGAAATTTTGATTTTGGAGACAAAAAACATTCAACACTTCACTGCCCTCTAAACATTTTAAACTTGTTATTGTACAAAATCGTATTTTGTTGCTGATTTATGTACAAAATTAGTTCAAACGTTGAACCATTTTGAAGATGAGAAAGAAAATCAATTTGTATAATTTTTGGTGTAGATATTTCTTGGATAGGTATCTAAGAATTTAAAAAAGTCTTTTGCCTGTCTCGAGCCGTTTTCCGATAATATTTTTACGTATTTTTTGCATTGCTTTTTATTTCACTAGTTGTGAACCAATTGCTATCGATTATTCATTCTGAAGATTCATTTCACTTTCGCAAGTTATATCGACTAACGAAATATTGATTCATTTCCTCTGTTACGACGAATGGATCAAATAGGAGTGTCAAACTGGGTTCGATGGTAACCAAAATTGATACCAAAACCAAAGCGCCTACTGTCGTCCGAAGTGTCCATTCCAACCACTTGCCTGCCGCGTCCAACGGCTAAGGCCAATCATCCCGTTTTTAGTACCAAAAGCCGCCACCACGTTGTGCCCAAAATGAACAAAAACGGTTTCCAAAGCCCTGACCGCTAGGAGCTACCGATATTTGATCTGAAGTTTGCAAAGTACTGAACACAAACGTATAATTTACACGACACTCGAAATTTCCATGCAAATTTGAAAGTTCACCAAATTCGAATTTGAATTTTTAAAATCCCAGCTGGTCATGTTTGAGAGTTTTATTTCCCGAGTTAGTTCAGAAATCCAAATTGAGAATCGGATGGATACATCCGGCGTAATCGTGGAAATACGAATACTACTTGTGGGGGGGTGTCATTCGAAGTGAGTGAGACAATGATGTTCTTGTTGGTTTATTATTTTCAATAATGAACCATTGGAATCGAGCATGAAAAAAAAATTCTTACCCCCCCTCAAAATTTGATGGTTTACGTTTCAAGGTATGTAGAATCCAAAACTGCAATAAAAATATTTCTGTCTGTCCGCCGTACGCCGTACGGGCCACTTTTCTTAGTTACCATGAAAGAAAATTGATGAAATTCGGGTTATAGGTTCCGTTCGGCGTCTAGTTGGTCCTCGAAGCTCGACGTTACTGTGAGTCATCTCTAAGGGGTTCAAAATAGGGGTTGAAATTTTCAAAACGCCTATACCATTTTTTTACGTGAATATTTTTACGGTTTTAAATAGTTCTTGAACTTGCGAGTTTTTTAAGACCATCCGGAGCGTCGTACGTCCAGCCGTTCGTTCACAGTAAGGCCCCGAAGTTTGCACCGACAGGCATTTTCGACTCCAGTGTGAATGAAATTGTATACAACAGACGAAATCTCGTAACCAGAGACGCGCCCACAATAGGAAATTTGGCGGAGATGAAATCATTGGTAGGGATCACCTGATTATATTGGCGGAGTATGAAGTCGAGTTGGTTGTTCTGTGATATTATTTCATTTGAAAAATGATGGCTCTTTTGGAGTTTGTTGGTAGGTAGTGAAACTTGAACAAACGTTGAAGTATTATTGATGGGTAAATTATTACTACGGTAAATCATTACTCAACGGTAAATTATTACACAACGGTTCATTATACCATCTACGTAGAAGGGGCTGGAGTTTGTTGGTAGGTACTTTCGCAACTTTTTTCACTCCTCATCAATAATTTCTTTTCAGAACTTCATTATGTGTGTTTCTTTTTGTTAGGTACTGTTTGTCATCGGCAGAATTATTTTAGCAACATTTAACTCGTGATTTAGGTAGGTACCTAGTAACGAGTACGGGGTTAGGTACTAACCTAAGGAGGGTCTGCGATCTACATAATATGTATAGAATAGTACATATCATATTATATAGACGGGTTATCTATACATAGAGCTGTGATCTGTAACGGAAGGGTATTCTATACAAAATAATAAACCGCTGTGCAGGGATTTGCAGCGTTTTTTACCCTATCGCTCTGTTTCCACAGCAATGACATTGTTTGGAATTTCTTTTTAGCTGTCCTGTGTGTCTACTTAGTTCCTTTCCTTATATTTTGTTTCCGAGTCTACCAAGAGTCTGTAAGACTCTTGGTTATCTCTAGAGACTTGTTATCGCTTTTGAGGACTGATATTGTTAGGAATTGCTTCCCAGTTTACCAAATTCACGGACAGAATGCAAACGCGATAACGGACTCCTGGAAATTATCGTAGGGCCCAAAAACTGAACCGAAACCACCAAACTGAGGTGATATTTGTGTAGTTTTATATGCTTTATATGTTTCGATATATTAATCTGAAATGGAGCTGGCACGATCGCCAGCCGAGATAATGCGCGTAAATTTATGGACTTGCAAACTCGCAGGAACCAAGGTTCGCCCGTTGCCAAAATCTACTCATGCGTGTTAAAACAAACATCATTAAGGTCTTCAGATATTGCAATTTCAAAAGATGTCATAAATGAGATGTGGTTCGACTGTACTCCCAACGCTTCATCTTTTGCTTACGCGAGTTTCTTCTAAAATCATCCAAAATATTCAGTTACATACAGGGATTGAATTTGAGGGTATTCACATTTATCGAATAGTACCTATGGAATTAGCAATCCACAGATTACGACAGCGTAAAGTTTTGAGAAAAATCGAGCGCAGTTTTGGGTGATAGAACTAGGAAAGTTGTAGGTACGAACGCTCAGCGAAGTAGTTATAAGTAAGTGAAATTCGTCAGAAAATATGCGCTACTCAGTTATAGTTGGTGGCTCTAATATGAACATCATGACTTAGGTAGTACTATTTCCTGATGGAACTGATAGTTCAAATTCTATCCTACGTTTCGTCACTATCGTGTGCTTGCTGTCTTGTACTCAACGACCAGCACCGACAGGAACGACAAGGAAGATTCCGACAAAACGACCAACATCTAGCAATAAATTACACTCAACAGTCGAAACGGCTGAAAGAGTGTTGATTGAGACCGGAGACGGGGGATGTTGCGTCAATAGAAAAACCGAAAATGTTGCCAACTGGGTTGTAGGGCGTCTTAGTAGTTGTAGTTCACAGCCACCTGCCTCTCCCTGTCCGAGCGTCCACTCTGGCTCCATTTTCTAGAAGAAAATCACCGAGTTATTCGAGATTTCTTTTGCCTCCGTACTCAATTAGCTAAGTGTTATATTTGCGATCATCGCCGGTCTGGTCTGGTGCTGGGTTCAAAGGAGGCCAATTTCATGCGACAGCAAAACGAGAGCAGGTTTCTGATTCTCTAAGGTCTTTTAGTTTGATTTCTTCAAGTACGGGGGATGAAAAAAGTAGGGGTAGTCCTCCCGTTCCAAACTGATTTATTCAACAATCTTTACGGAGTTGTAAAGATTGTTGAATAAATCAATGTGGAACGGGAATATTACCTCTACTTGTTTCACCCCCCGTACTCCCACTGATTTATGCCACAATCTTTACGGAATTGTAAAGACTGTTGAATAAATCAATGTGGGGAAGATTACCCCTTTTTCATCCCTTGATGAACGTTCCACTATCGCAAGGGCAAATCACTAGATATTCTTCGTGAACGTTCACCACAGAAAAACGTTACCTACAGTTTGATTAGTGGACGAAGGAGGCGAAACACAAGGGTCTAACTATGGATGCGAGGACATCAACAGTTCGATGTGGTCACACAAGTTATGAAATGAAGGTAGCCTAAAAATTGACTTTGAATCTCAATGAAGTACGAACACCTACCGAGTGACGCATGGGTGTTCAACTTAGCACTGGTAGAGGGTGAAGAATGGAGGTTGTAACGAACTCATTCGACATTTGACTCGATTCATTTTGGTTTATTATTCTGTGAATAATACACCTATGTAATCGCTCAGCAAAAAATTTGTATAACCCCCCCTAAAACTTTTTTCTTTTCCATTTCAAGGTGCGTAGATTCAAAAAATGCAATGTCCGTCCGCCGTATCACGTGTACAGGCTTCATTTTCGGTCTAAAAAAGTCGTTCTTTCGCACACATGCTCCATTTGGGCCCTAGTTGTGTCCCGAAACTTTTCAGCCCGATCGGAATATTCCCAGGGGTGTTGTGAGTGAAAATGTGTGTAAAAATAGGTACTTTTTGCGTTTTAGCAACATGTTGGTAACATGAGCTTTTGAGGTATCGTTTTCCATGTTTTTGGGGACGAGAAGACCGAATATGAGGTCGATTTTGGCCAAGGAGTGGAAAATTGAGGTTGTACCAGATGTTCAGCTCCCAAAATTGATTTTGTATGAGTCAAAAACCTGCGAAATCGTCTGAAATCACCATCAGTTTGTAGAATAACACTAGAAAAAGTGTCAACACGTGGATCAAGACGATTAAATGGCACTACCAATGATGAAAGTTAATTTGAAAAAAAAAAAAAAGATCGTACCTACCTAATTTGTGTTTTGGGGGCCAAAATTGGTGGAAACCATCAGAAATAGCTATTTCAATTATTTCACATGAAACAAACAATAAATGTACAGCCAACATTTCTGTAGAATAATAAACCCCATGTGACAAGGACTTTGCAGCCTTTTTATGGGTAAAAACGCTGCAAAGTCCTTGTCACATTGGTTTATTATTCTACTGGACATACCTACAGAAATTTGGGCTGTTCATTTATTGTTTATTTCATGTGAAATAATTGAAATAGCTATTTATGATGGTTTTCACCATTTTTGGCCCATAAAATCGAATTAGATACGCTCCTTTTTTTCTTTTTTTTTCAATTTATCTTTGATCATTGGTAGTGCCATTTAATCGTCTTGGTCCACGATTTGACACTTTTTCCAGTGTTCTTCTACAAACTGATGGTGATTTCAGACGATTTCCCTGGATTTTGACTCATAAAAAATTAATTTTGGGAGCTGAACATTTGGTAGAACCTCGATTTTCCACTCCTGGGTCAAAATCGACTTCATATTCGGTCTTCTCGTCCCCAAATACATGGAAAACGATATCTCAGAAGCTCATGTTATCAACATGTTGCTAAAACGCAAAAAGTACCTATTTTTACTCACATTTTCACTCATAACACCCCTGGGTATATTCCGATCGGGCTGAAAAGTTTCGGGACACAACTAGGGCCCAAATGGAGCATGTGTGCGAAAGAACGACTTTTTTAGACCGAAAATGAAGCCGGTACACGTGATACGGCGGACGGACATTGCATTTTTGGAATCTACGCACTTCGAAACGGAAAAGAAAAAATTTTGAGGGGGTGTTATAAAAATTTTTTGCTGAGCGAATACGTAGGTGTATTATTCACAGAATAATAAACCAAAAAACCTGGGTAATTGACGATGCCATCTTGACGCCATGAAGTTGTGGACGATTTGGAAGTCAGCTGAATGAGAAGAGGGGATCACGAATCCATTTATGTTTAGTATACAATATTAGCACGCAGTGGTGTCGGAACTCGTGAAGTCTCTTCACTCTTCTCCCTCAATGCTCTCACACAGCGTTGTTGTGACAGTAACTGTAGGTTGTTCACGTGTTTTTTTTTTTACTATCAAAAAGCGTTTGACAGTGTATTTCATGAAACAATGCGAGAGATTCTGGGGGCTGCAGGGATTGCACCTGACATCAAAGTGATCGCCAACCTATATTGGGGGCAGACGGCTGAGGTCAGCGTGACTGGACAGTTCCAGTCAGAGGCTGTCCGAGTGAAAAACGCTGTTAAGTCCTTGTCACGTGGGTTTATTATTCTGTTGGACTTACCAACAGATATGTTGGCTGTTCACTTAGTTCACTTATTGTTTCCAAAAACACGAATTAGGCTCCTTTTTTTTTTTTTTTTTACAAATTATCTCTGATCATTGGTAGTGCCATTTAATTGTCTTGATTCATCTGTCGATGCTACTTCTAGTGTTATTCTTATTACACAGATTTATAGGGATTTCAGACAATTACCCAGATTTTTGACCCATAAAAAATGAATATTGGGAGCTGAACCTTCGTTACAACCTCAATTCTTCACCCTTAGGTCAAAATCAACTTCATATTCGGTCTTCTCGCCCCAAAAAACACGGAAAACGATACCTCAGAAGCTCAAGTACACTAAAACATCAAAAACATCTCGAAAACCCCTATTTTTACACCCATTTTCCCCCCATACACTCCTGGTAGTATTCCGATCGGACTGCCGAGCTTCGGAGCACAATTAGGGCCCAAATGTGTTCCAAAATTAGGACCCAAAATGTGTGAGGACCTCATTTTCCGCTTCTTGATCAAAATCTACTTCATAATCGGTCTCCTCGTCTTAAAAAACATGGAAAACGACGCCTCACAAGCTCATGTTACTAAAACACCAAATAACCATATTTTTACACCCAATTTTCACCCATAACACCCGTAGGTATTCCGATCGGGCTGCAAAGTTTCGGGACACAACTAGGGCCCATCAAAATTCTACCAATTTTGGCCCCCAAAAACACGAATTAGGCTCCTATCTTTTTTACGAATTATCTTCGATCATTGATAATGCCATTCAATTGTCTTGATTCACCTGCTGATACTACTTCTAGTGTTATTATACAAATTTATGGTGATTCCAGACAATTTTCCAGGTTTTTGATTCACAAAAAATTAATTTTGAGAGCTGAACCTTTGATACAACCTGAATTCTTCACTCTTTGGTCAAAATCAACTTCATATTCGGTCTTCTCGCCCTAAAAAACCTGGAAAACGATACCTCACAAGCTCATGTTCACTAAAACCTAAAAAAAAAAAATAATAATAATACCCTCGAAAACCTAGTCTCTAGTATCTAGTTTTTCGTATGAAGTGTGCTCTCACTATTAAAAGCATTATTAATACAAATCAAACTTTCATTATTATTCATAACCTCATAGAAAACAACAACGCTATGATTGCAACTTGTCACAAAAGGTTCTTGGTTTCACAACACTATCAAGGTAACTACTAACTAGCCTAGCAAGGAATCGTCAATTTTAATATTGTTTACCACATGGAAACGTAGTTACTCGTTAATTACGTAGGCACGTACCTGGACAAGTAAATCAAGGTAGTGTTAAGAAGCGTCATTCGAATTAGGTACCTACCTACGTCTTACAGGTATCAGGAAGGTTCATGGATGTCAACCCTGACTGGAAGCTACATAATATAACAATTATGTAGTAAGCAGTAACAAGTAAGTAGTAACTAGGTGCCTAATATGATTTGAAGCTCATACCCAACGGTTCCGGGCTCATGGCTATGGACGGCGCACAAGGCATACTCCTCCTTCAAGACCGATCAGTCTTGCGGGTTTGGCATATTTTGCACACTCAATGAGTAGGTACCGCCAGATGGAACCACCCATTGCTTGGTAAACCACGTACCTACCAACTAAAACTTCAGTCAAAAGCAGATATACCTACAGTAATATTTTATACGGAAAACCTGCTGAGATCTCATTACCTACTTCTACATTATTAATTATCTAGCTGGGCGAATGATTAATTATCTAGCTAGATTCATGTGCTTACCTACTCATACGCAACACCCGTAGCGTTGCTTGGCTGTAATTAGTTTCAACAATATAACTTGCTGTTGGATTATAAAAGCTGACAGGTATGAACTCTCCCTAAATTAGACTCTAAATAAGACGTTCCTTCTGTATTCTGAAAGAAATCAGTGGAAGGTGGCTAATTTAAACGATGGCCCGCTGCACCTGCACTCGCTTCTTTACCCGTAGCTCAGAAAAGAAATGCGCGACTTGAGGGGAAAAAGCTACTTCTTATTTCACAAGAGAACAGCCCCGCACAAACTCATATCCACTGTAACACGACATCGACCTGCACAGTACTGACGCGTTATTCACCACCATGTTGCGTACGATCCGTAATATTTGAGAATGTTTTCAGTTATTTAAGTGCAAAACTGAAATTTGGTTATAGGTTTCAAGATCAAACGTTTTATTATCGACAGCAAAATATATGATTTTTGCTTCAAACTTTTTACTGTGACCATCTGGCACAATAAGGATTGATTTGGCAGCAACTGCTCGTAGATAAACTAAAAACAACAAAATCAAGAGTAGATCATCAGTCTAAAACCCCAAGTTTGATCCATAATGCTCATTAGACCTACTTAAAAAAGAGTTCCAAGGCCTGATTTTTTGTACGTTGTCAGCAGTTGCCATTATCTACCTGCAAACCTCAAAGAAACCAGGAGAAGATTTGGACAATTTTTTCACAGCAAAAAGAGATATCGCGAATATTTGCTCGCCAAGATTTCAGTCGACAAACAACTAGAAACTCCCCGAAACGAATCTGGGGCGAATGGCGACTTGCTGAGAGTAGTTCAATGTCGCTCTGAAGGGACTTGAACTAAACGATCCAGGTTAATGAGACTCCGCTTTGCCAAGATTACGGGATGGAAATAGATAGACGAGTCATTCATAAAGTAGCTGTCCGCCTGGGGAGTCCAGAAGGGAGGAAAAAACAACTTAATATTAATATCGGACTGTTTTAGTGTAGGTGGGAGGATGATTTGTTTTGAAACAGCCAAATTCAAATAGGGGTAAAACGGTGAAGCAAAATACGTTGTTCCGAGCCCGAAGAAAAGTTAATGACACAGATTTTTCTTTACTTATATGGACGGTTCAGGCTTACTATTACCATTTACATCTCTGTCACTGTCTACTGTCCATATGGACCATTTATTGACAGGTTGAGTGAGTAAATGTTTGAATGACGAGATCCTTCAAGATTTGTCTTGATTATTGCGTTTATTTTTGTAACAGTTCCTTCCGTCTTTTTTACCCTGATGGATCCCTTTAACATTGCCCCACCTCTTCCTATCGATTCCTTTCACTTCAGCAGCCAATCACAATCGACCTTCCGAACAGTTCCTTCCGCCCTTTTTACCCTGATCGAACCCTTTAACGTTGCCTCACCTCTTCCTATCGATTCCTTTCACTTCAGCAGCCAATCACAATCGACCTTCCGAACAGTTCCTTCCGCCCTTTTTACCCTGATGGATCCCTTTAACATTGCCCCACCTCTTCCTATCGATTCCTTTCACTTCAGCAGCCAATCACAATCGACCTTCCGAACAGTTCCTTCCGCCCTTTTTACCCTGATCGAACCCTTTAACGTTGCCCCACCTCTTCCTATCGATTCCTTTCACTTCAGCAGCCAATCACAATCGACCTTCCGAACAGTTCCTTCCGCCCTTTTTACCCTGATCGAACCCTTTAACGTTGCCCCACCTCTTCCTTTCACTTCAGCAGCCAATCACAATCGACCTTCCGAACAGTTCCTTCCGCCCTTTTTACCCTGATCGAAACCTTTAACGTTGCCCCACCTCTTCCTATCGATTCCTTTCACTTCAGCAGCCAATCACAATCAACCTTTCCGAAACCGCTATAATAGTATGTTTTGTTTTTAGTAGATACAGACAACATTTCAATAACTATGTTTTTGATCTGAGCTAGATAAATATACTAGCTGTGACATTTCATCCCGTTCAGCCGGTAGAACTAGCTATCTTATTATTAATTATTATTAATATTATTATTATTAATTTATTCACACAAAAATACAGTTTTGCGCATATATTTCCAAGCAGTTTACAAATTGTGCATACGACTAGATTCCCAGTTATTTACGATTGGCCCATAAGTCACTCTCAGTTTTTGATATGACTTCAGGGTATTTTATTGTACTTTTAATTTTGATTCCTCACTACCGAAGGCAGGGAAGCCTTGGAATCGTGACTGAGTAAGAAAAAAAAATGTATGTCTGCTAGAATGAAAATTTCCATAACCACTTTGCGTTTCAGGCATTAAGGAACATTTTTGGTTCCGTGGCTGTCTGCCCGTCTGTCTGCCTGTGGTCAATTCCTTGTAACGCCCATAACTACCCGAAATAATGGTCGAAATGGGCTAAAATTTGGAGGGTCGAAGTGGGACCACCCAATGATTTTGGATGGCCCCATACCGAAATCATTGAAAAATTACTTTAACTTTCGTCTGCGCATGCGCAAACGTGAATAGGTACTTGAAAAGCCCATAACTACCTAAATATCGTTGAAATGAGTTCAAACATGGAGGGTCGATCAGGAATAATACTTCGATAGTTCCATATAAATTTCATTGGAATCGTACAGTAACGTTCGTCTGCTCATGTGCGAACATGAAATGTTGACCATTTCCTTGTAACGCTTCTAACTACGGGAAAAATAGTCGTAGAGAGCTGAAATTTCGAGGGAACACGCGGATTGGATCGCAGATGGTCCCGTATCAACTAACCAACTGTTCTATACGTTCATGTGATTCACGCGAGGAAGCTATACTGCCCACGCGAACTGGCAGACTTTTTAAATATTGTATTACAATAATGTCTGTAATATTGCGCTGGTAATGTGATAATTTTCCAGAAACTTTCTTGTTTCATTTTTAAATAATGCAAGCGTTTTAGCAGTTTACTGCATACGGTAGTTCCTCAAATATAGTGATGGCGCCAGCCGGGGCAATTGCCTCGTGCAGAAATATTGGATGGCCATGGTTTTACCAACATAAATTATTGATTAGCCCTCGCATTCCTAGTATTCACAAGTTTCTGAAACACAGCGATAGTTTTATAGACACAGACCATCAGTCGATAAACATACGCTTTTCTTGGGGTTATTACACCAAAATTAGTGCATGGGTTGCTCCAGGCGGTCGTCTAGGAGATTCGTTGCTATTCGCAAAACCGCATTGATAGCTACTTCAAGACAATGGAAATTGATGGAACAGACCTCTCCTCATACCACTATAACATAGATAAGGACACATACGCATAGTAAATTATTCTATGATTTCCCCGGGACATCCATTTTCTAAGGACAATAAAAAAAATTTATTATCCTCATCGCAAGGTCTTGTGTATATGTTCTTTCCATTTTAAATTTTAGCCTAGCATAAGACCAAGGTATTATTTTGATGACCTCGACTTTTTCCAATCTTTCAAAAGAACAAGAAATGCGACTCGAATTACAACTGTCTCGATGCGCCATCAATCTCGATGTTGCAGGGTGCCAAGATTTATTTATTGAACGGTACAACCTTAACCTGTTAAGATACAGGAAAAACTCAAAGATCTCCAAGGACCAGCAGAGCTCTCCACGGAGTAGTCCGAACAATCAATCGCCCGCCACTTCCAGCTAAGAAGCAAAACCATCAAAAGTTCTTCCATGGATTGCCAACCTCAATGGCCGATACAAAATTAATGTACACAATCATTTCGAAAGTAGATTTAATAAGCTTCGATTATGTACAAATGTCACATTGGCTTAAAAGCCGATAGTTTCCGAAATGATAGCGAAAACACGGAAAAACAGTCATATTGATGGAATTCTCCCCACCTACCACCTCCTAGATTCTTCAGATAAAAGATTCTGGATTCAGGAACATTGGTGCCAGTTTTCAGGAATTTGATTATGGGTTTTGTTGGGTTTTTTTTTGTTCCAATGAGCTCCACTTCGGGAAGCTACTTTTCTCGAACTGTATGAGCTTCCCATGTGTATGTAGGCCAAGTGACCTCGATCTCGGAATAAACCCCCTTCTTCGTCATTTTCCCGTTATTATTAAACCACTAATTGATCCACTCAGCGTCTTGTCTCGTTATTTTCACGCTGTAAAAATGATGAATCTATTTATGTAACGGTTAACTGCACCTGAAATCAACTAATTGCAATTTAGCCGTGCTATGCCTTTTAGTTGAAATTTATTTACCGTCATAATTGGAAATGATGTAACCCATTCTAGTTTAGCCGATCCAGAATATCATGCCTTATCCGATCCACAATATCGGTGCCTATTTTACTGCTTCCTGTCGTGAGTTTTCAAGTTTTGTGTCATTTCAACAGCCATTCATCAAGTTACATTAGAGAGATTTTGCAAGCCACTAGGGCCCCCTCATGGATACTATACAAGCGGTAAAGTGACGGGCCTGGAGGGCACGGGCGACGACAAAATGGCAAACTTCGGCGGGTCCCGCAAGGGGCTCTTCGGCGCCCGAAGAACAGATAACCTTCCAAAATATAACAAGATTTCGTCTACTACGACCTCCACAACACCGTTTGTCGTAGATTTCGATCGATATTTCATTATAGTATTCAGTTTACATGGGTGCTATTTGTGCTTTCCTGTCTCCCCATCTACTGTTGGCATACTTACTAACAACCCAACCAACTCTTTTTCTTTACTGCTCTTTACTACTGCTCGCTTTACTACTACTTGATTTTCTTTACTATTATTTCAGAAAGCTGTGGATAAATGCATGCAACTGGAATGATTTTCATCTTCAAATGTCCTTCATTTTCTTATTCTTGTAATAAATGCGCCACCAGAAAAAGCTACAAACCTAAATAGGTAATTGTTTACGATTTTAATAAACCTTGTTATGCTATTTAAATAACCAGGTGATGGGAGTTTAAAGGTAGTATGCAGTTGCCAATTCCTATCCTGAATATTATATGTTTAATATGTTAATTGCTTGCGTACCTATGTACCTACTTGAGATGTAAATTTCAGGTGGTCTGTAGAAATAATGGATTCGACATCAATAAATTATTCCTTCTCTGAGTATTATCCTAGGCAGCATATATATTCCGAATTTTCACTGCTTGGGTATCTACCAACATGAGATTTCAATTTCGGGGTGGCCGGCAGGAATAATAATTAGTTTGTGAAGAACTAATATCTTGAGAACGACTAGAACAGACCTGTCTCATCTTTGAACTGTTCACCCATCAGCTGTTCGTAGATTTCTTCCCAATATCATCAGAACTCGCCCATTAAAAATACAAAATATTCGAGGGGATTTGGCTTCCATGAGAAGCCAGAGGTGACCGGAATTGTGTAGGATTCTCGTGACGTCACACCCCTTCCCATCCCTCCAAGTGTGAGCACACCTCCTCACTCTACTCGCCTTGGGATAGGAGGCAACGAGGAGCTCGTTTGGAGAACAGATAATCAATAGACTGAATAATCAATCGCTCCAAGATCAACTATCACAAAGTATAACATTCTAACTGGAATGAACACACGAACCTTTTTTTTTTTTAAGTAGCTACCTCATCGACCCAATACAACCAACATTAGCATTAGATGCAAAAATTGGGAGGATTTTGGGTACTTTTCATATTTCTTGGATAAGTAATAGATTTTCCAGATAATATGGCAGTTCGCTAGTTATGTTGGAACTGATAAACGCCTGAATCCACACCTGACTGAATCAGTTAGCCGCGGTGGGAAAACGCTGCTATTTCTTCCGCAACGGTTTAACATTTTCCGGTTAGATAACCCTTGGGTTTACGTCACTGCTTGAATGTCCACAACTGTACAAAACTGAATCATTCATCACTTCTGAAGGATTCACGAATTCCCCAACTAAGAGCTAGGTCATTCATGAACTGCAGTAGGTACATCCAAATAAATAAATCTGAACTGCTACCTACTGGATACCAAGTCAAACTTCCTATGACAAAAGTTATTTTCATCAAGAAGTACCTACCAACAAATATCCACAATCGCTTATGAAATATCATTTCATAAGCGATGCGTGATTTGAATAATTTGTTCTCGATCAAATTTGGGCTGGAGTTATTCCGTTTGATTCACGCTCATGATAATGTTTTTGTATTAGAACATTAGGGGCTCAATTTACGAACGGCTGGTTCTACAATTCTCCGTGTGGTCTCACTCGGTCCTAAAAATTGGAAACTATTTGAAACTATTTTATATCGTAAGAAAAACACAGCCCTTTTATGTCACGTTCGAGCTAGGGCATGTTGAAAATGTCATATCCCCTTTGGGGACACTGTCAGACACCTTTGAAACAGAACCATTTAGGTAGGTACCTACCTACGAGTCTACACAGCGTTTTTTTAAGGTAACTGTTACCTATATGTGGCGATTGCATTATGTTTTACTTCTTTGCAATTATGTTTCGAATATTCTTATTCTATGATCAACCACTACCTACGTATTTACTACGACAAGACAGCATCTTTCTCAATAAGTAGTTAAGTAAAAAATAACATACAAATGTCAACAAACCAGCGGAAATAAAAGATTTTCCGAGGATTTGCCACTATCTCCATCATCTTTCGACTATTGCTACTTTCTGGCGAACAGCTGTCAGACGTCGTGCTGGACCCGACATACGCCGGAGTTAACTTCAACAGCTGTGCTCTTTACTGACTGCCCGTCTAAACTGGGAAACTGTAACGGCCAGATATCTACACGAGAGAGGGAAACACTCGGCACTTCCTTAAGTTCACTATAAGGTGCCTAACTGTTTCAGTAAATCATTCAAAATTATTTATTTCAACCAAATGAAATTTACTTACCCGTTGGGGATGGTGGATTTGTACTCCTCCCTCATATGGTTGGTAGCGATCCTGGGGGCTGGAGTATGAACCATGGAGCCGTTCATCTCCACTGGCACTGCAACGAGAAATTCAAAAGTTAAAAAAACTTTAAAAACCATGCTTGTATATCAATATTTCATTTACAAAAACAGAACTATCTCTACCAAATAATCGCTTTTAATTAAGAGCAGAGATGAATCCCGACGGTTTTTTGCCTATAATTTAGTTTTAGCGATTTTAGTTCTAAACACAGTAACGAAATTCAGACCAAAGACGAACATATCTACATAATATGAAACGCTACTGTTCCGCTGTTGTTGATCAATAAGGAAATTGGTTCTGTACAGATTTCAAGTTGAATAATTTCTATACACATTACAAGGAAATTTAGTAGGCACCGGCATATAGTCAGTGTGTAAGATCTAACACACCTAGTAAATTCATTCTTATGAATTCTTTCGCAAGATTTAATCTGAAAAAAAAAAAAAAAAATCTGAACTGACCTCTACCTAGGAGAATCGAGTTTTTGCAGCACGCTCACACCGAAACGAAACGGAAAACGACACCGAAACGGAAATGGCGGATAGGGCGACTGAAGTCAGATGCTAACCTTTTTTGGTTCAGTTTTCGTTCAGCTTTGGCACCTACCGACTGGTGAAGTCACGCTAACGTTATGTTAACCTCTCTTTACTAACGTCAAGTATGCATTAACATAGAATAACGCGAGGAAGCAGCTGTGAATAGGACGCTCGATATTTATTTTCCAAGGAAAACAGAAAAAGGTAGGTAGCGTTATACAAATGTAAGTTTAAATTACGTTTCGTCATCTCAACACGACGAAAGCTGACACCGTGACAGCCCCGTATTTTTCGTCGTCACGGTTCGTCAAATTTTTCAGTGTCTCAAGTGTACATGTGCAGCACTGCTTTCGTTTCGTTCGTTTCGGCGTGAAGGTGCTGCAAAAATTCTCTAAACATATTATTGTTCACAACGACAAAGACATTACAATAAGATACTCACACTCGTGTTACTTATTACATTTAAACTGACAAATTAGCAGAAATATGAGTCTAAACTGCATCATGTTAAAGTAAAAAAGCAAGGTGGCCTCAATAAGTAGAAGTAACCATTTCCTAGTATAAATGAAACGAGGTAGGAATGAACTTGATGGTTCGTTCGGACAGACAGCCCTGGACCAGTTCAGGATGGAACTGCGTTCTGAAAATGAGGGGATAGAGCCGTCCAGGATTGAGTCCAGAAATGTGTCTGTTTGTTGATCGTGACATTTTATAAACACAACAAATAGGCACGAGTGGAAAATTAGTGAGAAAATAAACAATCTCTTGAAAGTAATCTGATACCGGGAGGCGGGATAACAGTGGCTTGAGCTGGGTAGCGACCTCCGTGGCGCCTCTAGCGGCCAAGCTTGTTAGTTCGGAGCCCCATGGGTGGATTAAATTATGATGTACGCTTTCGACTATTTCAATATTAGATTAATTTGAGATACTGCATTTGATAACATCAATTTGAAACAGCATAACGAATTGTTCACTTCCAAAGATATCAATGGAGTCCTCTCATCCTGGGCTCCTCTCATCTTCCTTCATCCACTTTCTACAGAAACGAAGTTTCAGAGATAGCGGTTAGGTAGGTGAGGTAGCTAGCTGCCCGTCATGGCTTCAGCTGAATGAAAAATGACAGACGACTAGGAATGGCTGGGGGATAGATATGAATGGTTGGTAATGTTTTGTAAAAACATATTATTCTGTGAGCCTATTCACTAAGCGAAAGAGACATCTCTTTTCGGTCTGACTCTCTCTTTTGGCAAAAGATGTTTCTATAGTATCCATGACAGGGTTATTCAATAACCTCTAAAAGAGAGTTGGCGGCCATCTTGGAATTTTCGATTTCTTTCAGAGAGAAATTCATAGGTGTCTTTTCTCGAAAAAGAGAGTCTGTGATATCGTGTATCATCCTTAGTTCATCAGCTACCATATCGGTCATTTTGATGTGTTTTTTTTCATCTCTTACAGCTAAGTCGATTGTTCATTAAAAATATATGTATACAATATTACTGATTCATGAGTAAAAACGTCTAAGTACGGGTTGAGGTAGGCCACGGGAGCTATTCAGTAAAACAACGAACCCGGGAGACATTGGACACATTCTCCTGAGGGAGACTATCTCTCCCAGGTGAAAAGAGATTATCGCTTTTAGTGAATAGGTCCCCTGGTTTCGGCTGGAAATTGAGGAAATCCATACGAATAACTACACACCTTTTCTCTCCGAGGAATATCGGGAACTGCTCAGGTCCTCGAGGAGGGTGTCCAGCTCTGAGAGGTTGTTGTTGAGAGAAGACGCCATTTTGCCGCCTCCCAGCCCACCACCGGAGTACGGCGGCTACGGTCAGGAAAACAGAAAACCAAATTAATTATGGAAAACATGAACACATGTGTACAGCAACAACACTGATGCACATAAACATAAATAGGCAATGGATATTTGATAAATAGTTGAGAGCTGATCAAGTTCCTAACCTTACAAGGCCCCAAACGTTTTTCAATATCTAGAGTTTTAAATCTTGTTCAACGCGACGTGCCTTCAAACCTGAAAAAAACTAATCTCAAAATTTATTACCGCCATAGGGACTGAACCGAGAATACCCGGAACGAGTAAATTTCAGACTCTCCACCTCTGCTGCGTAAGATGTGAAATAATGAAGTGACAAACATGAAGTGACAAATTATGACTGATGCGAACCAGGGTAAGTAAACAAGTAGGTACGTACTTTTAATTAAATCCAACAGCTCTCGACGATCGAACATTTTTATCGAGCCTCAAGTTAAATATCTGGTAGGTCTGTTGTACTAAATTCATTCACGAAGTAATTCGCTCTGTCTGGCATTAGAGTGCCAATATTATCAGTCTAAACTATATTTCAGCAGCAAGAAAAGCTTATTAGATGGAATTCGTGGGGAGGTAATGTTACGAGCCAGTTCGACGGAACTGCTTTGGTCAGCTCGACCCAGTTTTCCCGAACTCCCCTCAGGACATGCCCTCCGATTCAGTCTGCCGTAGCACCTTGTACGCGACTCATCCGTTTAATCCACTGTGTTATTCACCCAATAACAAAATAAAATTAGTATATGTAATGCTCTGTGTGCGCGATTTATGATTTCTCAACCTGTACCCTAAATCAACAAGAGGAACAACCAAGAGGAATTACAGGCACATGCAACTATCTAGGCATCCCACAAATTTCTCCAAATTTTATCTATTTTCCGCAGACGGAATGTGATCATCGCCCCGCAAATGCAATCGAAGTTTCATCAGCCATTTTTGCCCATTTTCACTCATAGTTATGGGCGTTTCTCAAGGCTCTATGTACATACCTACATACACAAGCAGGTATTCAACTGCCTGAAGGAGCTAGTTATTGTAACAATAATATTTAATTTTCCGAGATTCAGGTTAGAATAAATAACAGCTGGGCTAATAGCAGTGAAAATTTATGAAGTGTTAGGAAAAGTGGATATTAATTTTGAACTAGCGACCAGGGCTTTAGCGTCGTCAACGTCTTACATCTGAACTTGAACTTGAGAAATTAGATCCCCCGCCTCTGAAAACTATGAAATATCTTCGCATGTAGCAGGCACCTGCAGAAGCAAAAGAGCACGGAAAATGCTTTTGCACGCTGGGAGAGCTCAATATTTTCAACGCAGCTTTTCAGTACGGCCCCGTACCTTTTCATTCACACCCGGCAGTATGAGGCTCCTTTTCAAATTTCAGCATCGAAGGTTGAATAGGAAAGAAATCAGCTAAAGAGCTCACTCAATACAGAATAACAATTTTGACAAGCGAGGCGTTGAGTTTTGTGTCACGATTTCGGGTAAGACAGTCACAGCGAAACTTGGTTATGTGATAAAATACAAATTAAGTGAATTTGTAAAACAAACTACTCGGGGTTACCACCTCTTTTTTTTCTGAAGGTAGGACAGACCACATGAAAATGTAGGACAGAACATAAAATTTCGGCACATTACACCCTCCTCACTCCTCAGGTCTAGAACACCAATAGTCAGAAAAACTCTATCTGAGGGAATGACAGCAAAGACTAGGCAATATGAACTATTATAGTTGGATAAATAATATGAAAGAAGTCAGGTAACTTACAGTTATGAAGGGATAAGATTTTCTATGTATTAGAACAAAATAGGGATGAACACAACAAATACTTCGTAGGTACCTTTCTAACCAAAGCTTTAGTTCTACAAAAACTTTCAGTTCTTTACGATATATTTCGACGAACTAACCCCTCCTTAGGTCTTTAAGTGCAAAACGGATACTAAAAAAATTTAAAACTAAGGACATGACAGCAAAGACTAGGCAATAGGAATTTTCTCTCTATCTCAGATAGACTTCGAAAATGTATTTATTCTCTACTCTAGATTGCTGAATCTGCAATGGAAAAAAATTTATTTATTTATTGCATTTTGACAATAAGTTCACAAAGTAGGACAAAAGCACCCAATTTGAAAAAAAGGACGGAGGACGGAGTGTGGAAAGTAGGACATGTCCTCCAAAAGTAGGATGGATGTTAACCCTGTATTTACTGGTACCTACCGTGGTGGGTGTTGCACGGAGCGAAGAGGATTTGAGAGGAGTGTTGACAGTGGCATATTCAGTACTCGCTGGGGGGGACAGCAAAGACTAGGCAATAGGAATTTTCTCTCGCTCTCAGATAGACTTTGAAAAATTATTCGCTACTCTAGATTGCTGAATCTGCATTGAAATGTTTTTTTTTTCATTTTATTTATTGCATTTTGACAATAAGTTCACAAAGTAGGACAAAAGGACCCAATTTAAAAAAAAGGACGGAGGACGGGGCGTAGAAAGTAGGACATGTCCTCCAAAAGTAGGATGGATGTTAACCCTATATTTACTGGTACCTACCGTGGTGGGTGTTGCACGGAGCGAAGAGGATTTGAGAGGAGTGTTGACAGTGGCATATTCAGTACTCGCTGGGGGGACAGCACCCGAACCACCGCGAGATCTCAGCGATCCGTAGCCTCCGGTTCGGCTTCCAGGGCTGATCGAGTTCTGCAAGTCGGCCAGTAAGGCGTCTGTGGAGAGACAACATGATATCGATTAGTTATAATGCAGGGCACAATTCATTGTAGGTATCAATACAAGAAACAGTCGGTTCAGCAACTGCGCTTGTGTCCAAGCAACCCGTATTTTCAGGAAACAGCCCGCTCTTCTACCAATGCAAGGGGGTTTATTATGCTCAGTATTTATTTATTTATTTTATTTATTAAAAGCACAATGTACAAAATGCATAATTCCTTATTCAAAGGTACATGATAAATCACAAATTACAAGATTTTATAAACATAGGTATGTACTTGCGTACCTAAAAATCTGTTCTATAACCAAAAATATAACCAATAGTAGGTAGTTCTGTAGGTACTATTTCGGTTTCCACTGAGTATAGTGAAAATTACAGTGTTAGTTATTAGCGGAATGAGTTTTCGTGGGGGTTTTGGCGGAGCTGGCTGGGGGACGGCAGAGTTGCCGTTGAAAATAAAATATATGCAAGCCCGCTCTACGGGGATGTCATGCGGGTACTGTAGAGCCCGGGAATGAAGGCGTTCAAGTCTAAAACAATATGATACAATACAAACAATACTGTGGTCTTGTTGCGGCGAGTTCAGTGGGAAGAAAATGAAATTTATTGCCAGCTGACGGTTTCCTTGGATATTTGGCAACGTTGCCATATTCATCTGCCGTTTGAAACAAAAACGCCTTATCTCCAATGTTGACAAAAATGTGATTTTTACGTACCCCCCCTATTTGTGATATGCTCTTTTCGATGGTGAAGTCCAAATTTTAAAATTTCATTAAGAAGTGGGGGTAATTCCTACCCTCGAAATAAAAAAATCGTTGAATTTGAAGGTAAAACGCCTTATCTAACTGTTTTTTAAGGTGAAACGCCTTAACTCTGTTCAAAAACGCCTCAAACTTATGTTGATTCGTGAATATTTTTGATGGTGAAACGCCTTAACTCAGCGAAAATTGGGATAAGGCGTTTTACCTTCAAAAGTTTACTTTTTTTGGCTTCAGATTTAGGATCAGACGAATCTTCAAAAATTGCAAGGCGTTTCTCCTTCAAATGTTTGCTCAGCTGGTTTAGCGATGAGGTTTTTTTATCTTGAAAAATATAATTAGGTTATCCTGACTTGTAGAGTTGAGGTGCTTTACCTTAAAAAACAAGAGGTCGGTAGAGTTGAGGTGTTTTACCTTAAAAAACAAGAGGTCGGTAGCACTCTTGTTTTTGAAGGTGAATCGCCTTACATGATAGTTAAGGCGGTTCACCTACAAAAACATGGCAAAAAAATCAATTCGATTTGATTTCCCCGCCTTAAGTAGAGTTTTTGGTTTCAAAATCGATTTTTTTCCTCGATTTTTTCGATAATTTTGTCAATTCAAGCATTATCGATGTGTCTCTAAAAAATGGGTTCGATAGCACAAACTGGATGGTAACTACAGCCTGATTTATATAGAAAACTTAAAAAGCGATTTCTGAAATAGGTGGTTTTCGGAGATAAGGCGTTTTTGCTTCAAACGGCAGTCATAATATGCAGATTTCCAACATAAATATGTACAAAAAATTCTAAAAGAGTGATGGGTAGCAAATTTAAAACAAAATGAAGGACACTTTTCTCAAAATTATTAGGTCAGTTGATAATATTCTGATGATGATTTGAAGGCCCTTCCTCCCAATAATCTTAGCAGTCTCAAGATTCTGAAAGACACTCGGATCGTAGTCAGATCTCAAACTTGCGCTCTATTCGGGGTTATTAGGGTGAATTTTCGGTGAATCTTTGACTTACCCAGAGAAATGTATTCCAAATAATACCACGCTTTGCACGGTTCAACATTGGGTTTTTACATAGAAGTCAGAAGGAGGCTAATTTTTTCGCTTCTTAAACATTTAATGCATGCGCAAAAGTGCAATTCTGTTTATGACAGTTATTTGAGTTTGATCGTACAATATATTATACACCTACATTTACATGTTCAACTACTTTATGGCACTAAAATTGCCAATAACATCGATGGTTTACAAGTGCCTTTATCAAAATGGATGATATTGCTGGAAATAGCTTTCTTAATATTCAAAGAACAGCAGAAATTTGATTCTAACGGTATGCAAGAATCACAGGACATCATCGATGCACGTAACTCAATGGTAAAAACTGTCCGTCGTATCATAAATAAGTTCAAGTATAAGGTTGACTACGTTGAAGAAAATCTCATTATGCTGATGTGAAATAGATTAATTGCAGTCTGAAACGTGAGGAGGCTGACAAAGCGAGTAGCACCTAAGAACCTAATGAATGGAATCACCTAAGCGGGACTTTGTAATCAAGAATGATTCACAGCTCCATTCAAAAGGCGAAGTCGGGGCGCACAAAGAGATTCCATTCGATGTAGTATCGATTACATACAGTGCAGAACGATCCATCGGTCGGGCAATCGATTGTCTGATCCGAGAGCCTCCGTTCTTTTCCCGCTCGCCCACCAGGAGTAGTTTCTCGGGCTGTGGGTGGATCACTGACTGGAATTGGTCGTCCCAACCCAACCGTATTCATCAGAACCATCGAGATTCAAAACAGAACCGTTCGCATAATGCAAGGTGTTTCGGAGAAAGTATTCAGCCTTAAAAGCAGCATATATGTCAAGGAACGAGGGATTCCATCACCTTCAAAGCCAGCTTTCTAGTAAAATTTAGGGAAGTTTACTATGAAGGAATGCAGATTCGAACGTTCTTTACAACCAAGACCGGCGAAGATGATTTGATTGATCCAATGCATGTTGCTGGTCGATCGCAGACGCGGTTACAGACCTATACAAATTTGCATTAAATATTCATGAACTGCCCTACATTATCCCACAAATAAGGATTTAGACTCCTCCCCAGAAACCATATTTGCATTCGCCACCTTCAAACACCTAAACGACACACTCACAGATCTATCCAAAATTATATTTCTGTATCAGTTCCGATCTATCTGAGTAGGTACCCATCAAACAATAATACACGAAAGTCAAGTTAGAAATAGTCGACCTGAAAGTCTGCAAAGTGAGAATTATATCCGGATAGCTAAAATACAGGCCTTATGAGGGAATTTCTGAAGAAACAAAAGGTGTGCTCTCAGTGGCCATCTGACGGTTATCTGACCGTCAGAAAGGCGTTGTACCTTTCGCAATGATTCTCGGACTCTTTTCTGAAGTATCCATAACCGAAGGTTCGCAGTGTTTTCCTGACTACCCAAAGCCAGTTTTCTAATCGATACCAATCCACAGGAGATAGGACGAGAACTGAACTTCTCGATTTGACACAACTCTTATCAAAATCAAACCCTTCTCAAACTCAAGATGGTATTGAATCATGGATGGATTCTTACGGTTTTATAGGAGTCAGCAGACCGTCAGAAAAATCCAGTGCGAACAAACCTATAATTGTCTTGTTTGTATCGCCGCATTCAGCCCATTACGAATACCAAAACAGCTGATAAAAACACTGCAAAGTCCTTGCCACAAGGGTTTATTATTCTACTGGACTTAACTACAGAAATGTTGGCAGTTCATTTAATTTGCAACAACTGAAATAGCAATTTTTGATGGTTTCCACCAATTTTGGCCCCCAAAAACACAAATTAAGCTCCTATTTTTGACAAATTATCTTTGATCAATGATAGTGCCATTTTACTTAACTGTCTTGATTCACCTGTTGATACTACTTCTAGTGTTGTTACACAAATTTAAGGTGATTTCAGACGATATTCCCGGTTTTTGACTCATAAAAAATGAATTTTGGTAGCTGAACTTTCGTTACAACCTCAATTCTTCACTCTTTGGTCTTCTCCCCCTAAAAACATGGAAAATGCATGTTAACTAAAACCTAAAAAGAAAAACCTCGAAAAATCATATTTTTACACCCATTTTTCACCCACAACTCTTGAGTGTATTCCCATCGGGCTGCCGAGCTTCGGAGCTCAAATAGGACCCAAACGTGTTCCCAAATGGGGACAAAAACTGTGTGCGTAAGAATGACGATTTTAGACCAAAATGCAACGAAAATTTAGGCCGAAACTTCGTTAGCACCTCATTTTCCATTCTGGTCCAAACTGACTACATATTCGGTTACCTCGTTCTAAAAAACAACATGGAAAACGATACCTCATAAGCTTATGTTACTAAAACACCAAAAACCCGTATTTTAGACCCATTTTTCACCCATAACACCCCTGGGTATATTCCGATCGGGCTGCAAAGTTTCGGGACACAGTATGGAGCCTGCGTGAGAAAGAACGAATTTTTTTTTGAACCGAAAATGAAGTAGATACGGCGTACGGCGGAATCCACGCACCTTTAAACGTAAAAGAAAAAATTTTGAGGGGGTGTTAAAAAAAATTTTTGCTGACCGAATACATAGGTGTATTCACAGAATAATAAACCAAATTAGACCATAGCTATGTGCATAGGAAATGAGCCGTTATTGATGATGTTGCAAGAGTCGAGAATAATTTTAAGATACCGAATGTATTTCCTACATACCATATCATCATTCTAAAGAGGCCAAAACCAGATTTGCAGAGGTTTAAGTCAATATTGCTTGATTTTTAACTCACAAGATAGCCCAGCCGAAACCCCCCTTATGAGCGGCATCGAAGTCACCTCGCCATAGTTGAATTCCAGAAAACTTGTAGTTTGATACTGTGCACTAAAAGCAACTGTCGTTTAACCTGTTTATCCGTTGTTAAGGCCCACGAAACTTGACACCCTAAAAAGGGCTGTCTATCCGTTGATACGATAAATCCACCAATAATTCTTTTCATTCGACGATACATAAACGAGCATTTTATGTAATCCAGTTTATACAGCTAATGACAACAAATTCGACTAACAACTTCGAAATTTAAAATCCATTATCTTTGCAAGACATGACCTTATATAGAATATAAGCCATCCAACCACCACTCCCTCGTCCTTGGATCAGAACGCAACTTTTAAGAATATAATGTATCCAGGAAGCTATCTTTCAAGTAGCCACCTGTGTACCTGCCTGTGTATATTTCTTTGAGAAAACGCCGCTCTAATGCGTCTTCTCCCCTCGACATTCTTCACATGACTCCAATTCGTGGCTTTCATCAGATTTGCTCTCAGCACACGTGTAGTTCACTACCAAGTAAAATACATTCACATAGCATTTCCCTGTTTTGATATCTAAAATCTGAAGTTTATTTATATTTGTACATGATAAATTATTCTATGCTGCAGTAGCAGCAACACAGCCATAGATGAGGACGATGTGACAAACGACAGTCCGTTATTATATTATGACATTGTAATACACGCCGGAAAGCACAACAAGGACAGCAATGATTAACCGATGTATTTTCCTGCTTCAATCCAAAAACACAACAACAAGATTTCCAGACAATCAACTACGGTATCCAACAAAACATATGAGTACGTATGTATGGGTTTACCACAATATTATGTTGATATGTAGGTGTTTTGGTACTTGATTAGATATCTACCTCTAGCTCCACTAGCGACATAAATTTGTAGATGTTTCGAGAAATGTTTGCTTGCAACAATTCAATGTCAAGTTGAAACAATGATGTTGAATGTTGTGATTAAGAATAATTATTTTCAATTGAGTTGAAACAAGCCTATTCGTCCAAGATTTCGCCATTTAAGGTCATACCGGCGACCAAGAGACACTGGACATAAAAATTCAAATTATAAGGGCTAAATATGCGTTATTGGAAATATACGGTTCACAGGAACATTGTTACCCAAGTAACTACTTACTTATTCTAATAACAGTCGAATGAGTCATTCAAAAGTTGGTTCTTAGTTGATATGCAAGTTGGTTCTTAGTATGATATGCATCAAAATTAGAAGCGGGGAAATCTTCCAAATCTGCATGTTTCAGGAAGCTGAAAATAACACTTTTTCACGCCCAAAAGAGCTTGTTAAATTCCACATCTGGGCATTCCAGCGTGAGGAAGTTCTTCGCGAAGGTTGGGAGGGGGTCCTTGGCCTCCGGTTGAAGAGACCATATTTGATAGCCAGGCTCAATGGTTGAGGGGGGCCTTCGACCGCCACCTACATGTGCGAAAAGTTAGCTGGCAAGTCTTTTTAAAGGATACCGAAGTATTCTTAGAATTTACAATAGGCTAATCGAATGGAATAGGTAACTGGTATAACACCCACCGCTATCTAAGAACTGACCTCTTCCAACAAAAGTTCCGGAGGTGGGCGATTCACTGATTTGTCACTCAGCAGAGTAGGTGCTGTACAAAACCAGATCGTCTAATATTAAAATTTCAAGAAATAAGTTTCCATAGGTAGATGATCCCATGAACAGTCCATCACAATATGCACGCCTAGTCGGCCAGCTTAGACCTAATTAGCCATGAGAACCGACCAAATAATTTTTTGTCAGGTTGACAAAAATTTGGCCCATTATCATACTTCGACAAAATTATGACCCAGTATGAGCAGCTTCCCTGGCGTTATCAAGAGTACTGAATATTCGAGAACACATCTGATACACTACCATGCACCACTTTCATATTTTGAATAGCAATGGGAAATGTAATTCCTTGAGATGGGACGTGCTCAGTACAGCAGCCATACATACAGCAGTAGGACCACGGAAAATCACGGATGGGAACACTGAACAGAGCTCATGCAATTGTCATCACAAACATCGTTCTTGACGAATCGATGTTCCCAATAGAACAGAGCCTCAACGGATAGATGCGACTACAATCCGAGCTTCCGATTCCAGAAATACGCGTTTCAAAGATTGACCATTCGATTCGGATCTTCAAACAGAAAAACGGTCGAGTGAAGCTGGATTCCGCCAAAATACTCTCGCAGTGACATCTGTCAAGGCAGCGGGGCGTGGCGCATCTCACCAGGTGACCACTTGGCAGTCTCCGCTCATTTGGCAAAGAGCCGACGGTTTCTTATGGTCTTTGATGAAACATAATTTTATACCTACAGCTACAAGACGTCTTCAACGTCAACGGGCATCAAGAGACGGACAAGTTCCTATCGCCTACTTGCAGAAAGGCCTTTGTTTGGAACTCACCAAGTTCTCGTATCTAGTAGCTTTATGATGCTTCCTAGTGGAGTAGGTAGTAAACAACTCATCAGTCAAGTTCCAAGGCTTACAAGGCTGCAGGTTCTTATGAATCAAGTCCAGCAAAGAGAAACCTCCCTAACTGCAGTGTGTGGGAGACCCCATAGCCCCCACCACAACTCCTTTTCCTTATACGATTTATCAATACAAGTAAATAAGGGGTTTACTGTAGTGATAAGGTGAATATTGCGTACCCGTAAGAGGTACAATGAACAAGAATTGTGATGCGATACTCCACCAGAATTCGATTTACCCGAATGTTACTGTGATAATTCGACAATGGCTACGAGGAAGCTTAGTGCTACACCTTGGCAGACGTTTGATTAGTTTTACATCGCGCGTAGGATGGTACGAGTAGTTCGGGGTTCCTATTTTCGAACGCTTATAGTAAACAGTCTCATTGTGCCCAAGTGATATAAATAAAACGATCCGTCTGCCACAGCATCACCTGGGGCTACGAAGGTGGAGGTGGTCGATTGCAAGGACGGAACGCAGTTTGCACAAGGGCATCAGTTGGCTCGCTGGCCAGTCCTCACGAATCGTACGTATCACCTGCGGCTTCTGTATGGGAAGCCCTGGCGACGAGCCCTGCACTCATTTTCTCGGAACGGTTTTATTTGCGTCATTTTGCGCTAATATCCCAGTTCCCGAGGATGCAAATAATTGCAACGGCCTCTACTCACCCTACTGATGCAGTTTTCAAGAATTGATTGATATCACAAACTATCCTATTATTGTATAAAACTAATGCCAATCCATGTTATCAAGTTAGCGACCTAGATACTTCAAACCTAACAGGCACTACATAGTCCAAGGAAACTACTTTTGACATTTTCATGTCTTTGCCCTGGCACATAGCACAAAAAACTGTCACGAAATTGCGTAACGAAATTGTGTTACAGTGCCTTTATAATGATTTCCGCTTACAACGACCCCGTTGTTAGGTTTGTTCATTTTCTACACTTTTTAACCCACAAAAATCGTTCACCACTCGTTGGAAAGCTCTCGATTTAACGAACATTTTCATGTTCTCCATAACATATTGACTATACGAATAGCGGAGCTATGGGCATAACTGTTCTCATATTTTGTTTACAAACTAATGATCATGAGTGTAGAAGATAATTAATCCGGAATCGTCTATTTTATTGAAATTAGGTACCTACCTCTTAATATTAATAATGTCAAAAGCAATAGGTAAAGACATGAAAATGTCCCAATGCGTTGCAGACTCGTATGCAAGCGTTTTTTACCCAAAATATCACTTTAGGTCTAAAAAATTCGTTCTTTCGCACGCATGCTCCATTTGGGCCCTAGTTATTAAATAGACGGTTACTCCAATCACAAATATGTTCAAGAGGGCTCTGTCAAAACAGCTAAATATGAACGGCATATGAATGCCACTTGGCACCGAATAAAATCAAAGGCAGTCGTCGAATTTTTTTTTTTTTTTTTACGTTGAATCATGATCAGAAGAATTATAATATTTTGTGCCTCAAATCGCTGCTTCCTTGTCTAAAGTACAGTGATGTGCAGATTTTACTCAAATGGGTAGAGTTCATTATCTGGTGTAGGATCCATGCAATCTTCCATACATTAAATGACAAATGGTCTATAATTTCCATTTTTAGGAAACAACCTTTGTCCAAAGTACAGGAGTACCAGAAAAAGAAGAAGATGAAAAAGTTACAGCGGTACAAACAATTAGAGGAGGAACGTGAAACTGAGAAGAACAAATGGTTGGCGTTCTCTTCCAAGGTAAGAAAAAACGGCATTGATATCTAGTTTCTATCAAAATTCTGTTTTGATGTTGGCTATCGAAATTACTGTTCCTTTTGGGGGATCATTTTTTTGTGGAGTACCGTTCTATTGTAGTTGAATTATAGATGGTTCTCACATTGTAATTGCCGTATTTTGGTAATGATTTGTACCCATATAGTGGTTTTGGCAGGGGTAAATATAAAAGAGAAGGAAAACTACTACTTAGGCGTATGACCACAAACCCTTGTATTGGCAAAACACTGGCGGTATTTTCATAATGGCCTCCTACCAACTGAGTACCTATCTGGGAGCCTACCGATTATCGAGTCATTTCTGTGAGGCTGAAACGAATTCTTTTCCTAATCAGAACATTACGTACCTACTTAACTTTGTATCCTGTGGAATAAATGTCCGATTCCTTCAATAACTACTGAATGGGATTTCTCGTTCATGGTTGAAATGTTCAGTAGGTCAAAGAAGAAAGAAAGTTTTGGTATGTTGTATGTGATGAAACTGGAATGAAAAATCCAAGTTTTACAATTCGAAATTCCTCTACAAATCATAACTCATAGTGGAATACTTGAAAAATCAGTAAATGTTGGGACTTTTCAGTTTTTGGCTTAAAACATAATGAAAGGTGCATCGCACAGAAGAAAACTCTGCGTCAAATGATTTCTTAAACATCAAATTTGGTTTAGCGTGTTTGGTCAGAAACGGCAGCCAAAATTGGGCAAATTTTTCGATTCTAACTGAAAAGTGTGTTACGCTGAGTTTCACATGCCAATAACGAAATCCTTATTCCAAATGAAAACGCCATATTACTAAAGCTGTAGAGCATCAAATTCTGCGTGCATTCTGCTGCACTTCTATTTTCATTGAAATATTCAATTTAACATTTCAAGTTTTTAATCAATTAGTTTTTATTTAAATATTTTTTATATTTTAATGAAACTAGTTTGATGCTCTGAAGGCAGAATTTGATGCTATACAACCAGGGCCCTCTCCACAATCAAAAACCACCATGGGTAGGAATTCCAAAATTCTCCAAAACGGAATTTCCACATCCACCGATTTTCCCTTGGATACTGTTCACGCTGTGTATCTGTACCACGAAAACGGCCCTCCGAATAGACTTTATGACATTTGAAGGTATACTCGTTACGCAGTGGGAATTCGCTGTATACTCACCTATACTAGTTCTGTTGGCACGACGGCGGGCGCCACGATATAAGGTGGAAAAACAGCTTATGCCGGATTTTACGACTGGAAATTTTAAGAGTACCTACTTATACTTTTAGGATTGTCATAAATCGCTGTATAGGCCTTGGTACCATAAGGACGCCATGAAGAAGCTCTAAACGCTATATTTAAAAAAAACCTGCAAATTACTATACAACGGCCCTCCGCGTCGCTCGTTTTTTCTGTGGCCAATCCTGCCCTCTTCCCCTCCCCCCATCCAGGAAAGCCCTAAATCGAGTACTAGAAACGGCCTGGAAATTAAAGTTTCATAAATTAATAATATGCGGTGGATTCAAGAATTCTATCGACAATTATAAATAATTATTTGTTGTTATTCATGAAGCATAAGGTTCATTCAAATTACAAAAGTACCTATCGACGAAATCCAAAATAACCACCATTCTTCAAATTAAACAGTATCATGGAACAACCATCTCGATTTCATTTAGCCATGCGTTATGCTTTATGAATATCAACAAATAATTCTTAATGAGTGAATATTATTGAATCCTTCGCATTTTGATGAAACTGTGATTCCCGGGCCGGCTCCAGTACTCGATTTACGGCTTTCCTGGGGGAAGCATGAGGGTGCTGACCACAGAAAACAGTATCTACGCAGAAGGGGCACCCATACATGTAAATAATAAACCGTTGTTTCACCTTAAAATAGGATTCATCACACTCTTCTGAACACCCGTGTGCCGATTTGTTGCTCGAAATTCCATCTTGGGAAGCCGCGAAGAGGATGGGAAGAGAGCGTGTGACTTCATCGAAGTGGGGAGTGTCCTAAAAAATACTTACATCTGACAATGTTCGATGCCACCACTTACCCAACTTGTCAGGATTTCAGGTTTCTCAATATTAGTTTGTTGAATAACCTAATCTATCAAATTGCATTCGGTTTCCTTATGTAGTTTCTCCACCAGGGGGAGGATACATTTACCGACGATTGTAATGTTCACACTTTCTAATAATTCAACTAAGTATAGACATGTTTTTCAACTTACACCAAGGACTCCACCTATACCACGGTGTGAATTCTAGTAAGAATGTTTTAACAACTTGAGATTACTACCGTTTTCATTTTCCCACAGCTGAAAGTGAAAGTGGTTCCATGGCCACGAGTTCGCGTGTAAAATTAAAAGGTGGTATTTTTATTGCGGACAAATTAGTAGTTGTGCCACTTAGTAACTGCCGCAAAGGTTCGCCTAGACAACTTGGGAATTACAGTCAATGAATAAATGGTTCAACTAATTCCCCCATGAAATGTTCGTATTTCTCTATGCCGTTAAGGTAGAAGGTAGACGAAGTTTTGGTCCATTTGGTACTGGAGCATTCAGTGGTGAAGCTTGACCTCCCAAATCGAAGTAATCCGACTGTAGACCTGTCAGAAACTCCATAAAAACGCAGTAATTGACATCTGGGTCACATTTCTCCTCTGCTACATCCATAGTTATATTTTCAAGACTTGGATTTTCTACTATCACGAACTAAATCACTCGCGAAGAAATCGTGGAAACCCATTTCAAAGAAAAACGGAGTTATTGGAAAAATAGTCTATTTCCACTAATACACGAAAAACGCAAAAAAAAAAAAAAAAACACTGTCATACCGGTTTCGGTGATCAAAACCATCAGTAACACACAATAACTGAAGGCACATTGGAGAGGTGACCTTATAAATAGTCAAAAAGTGAAAGGTGGTCGATTGGGATTGGTTGTGAAGAACAATGGTGAAGGGAACAAAGTAAGGGGTGTCGATTCTGATTGGTTGTGAAGGAGAATGGTGAAGGGAACAAAGGAAGGGGGGGGGGGGGGGGGTCGATTCTGATTGGCCCAGGAAGATAATGCCAAAAAGTGAAAGGAACATGATGTGAGGGGGGGGGGGGGGGGGAGACAAGCTGTTACAGAAATGAACGCAATAATGGAGAAAAACTTGAAGGAACTACATCATTCAAAGATTTACCCAACCCTATCACTCTTAATAATTTCGAATTTTTCAAGTACATCCAACATACCCCCTTTTGAGCACAAATGAAGATATTCAATGAACTGTCTGTCTGCAAGATCAAAATTGAAGCTATGACTGGATTCATTCAAGTGACGTGCAAAGGCCGAATCACTCTTATTATTATCCCTGAAATCTTTTTCATGTTCCTTTATTCTTTCTCTAAACTTCCTACCAGTTTGACCACAATAGTCAAGTCCAGAAGAACACTTTAATTTATAAACACCACTTTTATCTTGAACATTAATTTTATCTTTATCTGAGATTATTTTTAGTTTTATATCCTACTTTAAACCCTTTAGAAGTTAATATTTTACCAATTTTATCCGAAATTTTTCCGTAATACGGTATACTGATCCAAATTTTTTCCTCTGTCGTAGCTTCCCTAACTAGGTTTGAAACTCCTTCCCTACTCTTTTTTCTAAGAACCCTATTCCATATTGTATCAATGAGATCTCCCCCATAACCATTACTCGCCGCTATACTTTTAATACATAGTTAACTTTTCTTTAGCTAAATTCTGTTCACTCATTGGTATAGATAAAGCTCTGTTAATCATACTATGGAAAGCAGCATGTTTGTGGACTACTGGATGATTTGAAGTACTATGAATGGTAATATCGCTATAAGTATCTTTCCTATACATGGAAAACTCATGTTTTCCATTATTCAACGAAATGGAAAGATCAAGAAAATTTAGGTGATTACATCCGAATTCTAAGGTGAAGTTAATGAATGGATCTACTTTATTAATTTGTGTATGAAATGAACCAAGTTGTCTTTCAGTCCCGCCCCCTTTATTGGTATGTAGACGATATCATCATTCTTTGGAAAGGGACTGAAAGACAACTTGGTTCATTTCATACACAAATTAATAAAGTAGATCCATTCATTAACTTCACCTTAGAATTCGGATGTAATCACCTAAATCACCTAAAATTTCGGATAAAATTGGTAAAATATTAACTTCTAAAGAGTTCAAAGTAGGATATAAAACTAAAAATAATCTCAGATCTTCATTAAGTTCAGTTAAAGATAAAATTGATGTTCAAGATAAAAGTGGTGTTTATAAATTAAAGTGTTCTTCTGGACTTGACTATTGTTGTCAAACTGGTAGGAAGTTTAGAGAAAGAATAAAGGAACATGAAAAAGATTTCAGGGATAATAATAAGAGTGATTCGGCCTTTGCACGTCACTTGAATAAATCCAGTCATAGCTTCAATTTTGATCTTGCAGACAGAGAGTTCATTGAATATCTTCATTTGTGCTCAAAAGGGGGTATGTTGGATGTACTTGAAAAATTCGAAATTATTAAGAGTGATAGGGTTGGGTAAATCTTTGAATGATGTAGTTCCTTCAAGTTTTTTCTCCATTATTGCGTTCATTTCTGTAACAGCTTGCCCCCCCCCCCCCCCCCCCTCACATCATGTTCCTTTCACTTTTTGGCATTCTCTTCCTGGGCCAATCAGAATCGACACCCCCTTCCTTTGTTCCCTTCGCCATTCTTCTTCACAACCAATAATCAGAATCGACACCCCCTTCCTTTGTTCCCTTCGCCATTCTTCATCACAACCAATCCCAATCGACCACATTTTACTTTTTGACTATTTATAAGGTCACCTCTCCAATGTGCCTTCAGTTATTGTGTCTTACTGACGATGGTTTGATCACCGAAACCGGTATAACAGTGTTTTTTGGCGTTTTTCGTGTATTAGTGGAAATAGACTATTTTTTCAATAAGTCCATTTTTCTTTTTTCTACTATCACTCCACGCTCTTTTTTCAGAAAAGAACAGATCGTAAATTAAACGAGGAAATCAAACCGCCGGTACCTAATAACTGAACATATAAAACCAAAAGGAAAACGCTGCAAATCCCTGCACAACGGTTTATTATTTTGTATAGAATACCCTTCTTTTACAGATCACAGCTCTCTGTATAGATAACCCGTCTATATAATATGTACTATTCTATACATTATTATGTAGGCTTATGGGCTCGACATCCTGGGAGTTAGTGAGGTCAGATGGAAGGAATTTGGTGAGATCCGCACTTGCAGCGGCGGCACCTTCCTATATTCAGGCCCAATAGACGAAGATGCAGAGCATAGGGATGGAGTTGGCCTCCTTTTGAGTAAAAAAGCCAAGAACAGTCTGTTGGAATGGAGACCAGTATCAGAGCGACTGATGACCGCACGATTTAAGACCAAAATCAGAAATGTGTCCATAGTTCAGTGCTATGCCCCCACCGAGGCAGCTGACAGTGAAAAGAAGGAGAGGTTTTACCAATCCCTAAATGCGGCAGTCAATTGTATACCCAAACGTGACATAATCATAGTTATGGGAGACATGAATGCCAAGGTGGGAGAAGACAACGAAGGAATGGATCACGTCATGGGGAAACACGGAGTTGGCCAAATCAACGAGAATGGAGAGAGGTTTTCCGGCTTTTGCGCTGAGCGCGACTTGGTAATTGGTGGCACTATCTTCCCACACAAGACATGTCACAAGGTGTCCTGGGTTTCTCCAGACCACGTGACAGAGAACCAAATAGACCACCTAGCAATCAGCAGGAAGTTCCGCAGGTCCCTGCTTGATGTGCGTAACAAGAGAGGGGCCGACATAGGAAGTGATCACCACCTGATGGTGGCAACTATCAAGCTGAAGATTGTGTCGGCATCCGAGAAATTCGCAAAGAAAGCAAACCGCTTCAACACGTGCAAGCTCCGCAACCCTCATACTCGAGAACAGTTCGCTGTAGAGCTGAAAAACAGATTTGAAGCCCTCCAACCTTCCCCAGATAAAGATATCAACAAGATGTGGGACGAAATCAAGGGTATATTCACGACAGTTAGTGAAGAACAACTTGGATTTGTGGACCCCAAAAGGAAGGACTGGATATCTGACCAGACGTGGGAGGAAATCAAAAAGCGGAAGGAACTGAAGCAGAAGGTGAATGAAAGCAGGACTCGTCAGCAGAAAGTCCAAGCTCAGAAAGCCTATGGCAATGCTGATAAAAGAGTGAAGAGGAGCGTGAGAAGGGATAATAGGACCTGGATAGATGAACAGGCAGAAAAAGCAGAACTTGCGGCCCAGCGAGGTGACTCCAAGGAGCTTTACGATGTCACAAGAATGTTGGCAAAGAAGGGGTTCCGGAAAAGCAAACCAGTCAAGGATAGGGACGGCAATTTGCTCACCCTACAGACTGACCAATTAGCCAGATGGAAGGAACATTTCGAGATGGTGCTTAACCACCAAACCCTTGAGCCTGCCCAGCCTGTATTCCGTTTCAGGATTCAGGACAATGTGGATATAGCAGTTGACCCGCCTAGTACAGCAGAAATCATTGGTGCTATAAACGAAATGAAAAATGGGAAGGCACCTGGAATAGATGGGATTCCAGCAGAGGTCCTGAAAGCTGACGCCAGGGTAACGGCCACTGCTATCGAACCACTGGTACGGGAAGTGTGGGACAAAGAGACACTGCCTGCCGACTGGAGAAGAGGCCTGATCATCAAACTCCCAAAGAAAGGAGACGCATCTATCTGCGATAATTGGAGGGGTATCACCCTGTTGTCCATTGTCAGCAAGGTTGTTGCAAAGGTTGTGCTCAAAAGGATAAAGGCAGCAATCGAAAAGCGTCTCAGAAGAGAACAGGCTGGCTTTAGAGAGCGCAAGAGCTGTACCGACCTGATTAATACATTGCGAATTATTGTGGAGCAAAGTGTCGAATGGCAAAGCCCTCTGTATCTGGCATTTATAGACTTTGAGAAGGCCTTTGACTCCATAAATAGAGACATGATGTGGAGCATCCTGGAGAAATATGGTATCCCCCCCAAAATCCTAGGGATTATCAAAGCCATGTATGAAGACTACGAGTGCCAGGTAGTCCATGAAGGGATTCTTTCCGAGCCAATCAAGATCAGGACTGGCGTCAAACAGGGTTGTGTGCTCTCGCCGACACTTTTTATTGTTGTCCTTGATGCGGTGATGAGGGGAATGACTGGGGGTCGGAAGTTGGGAATCCGGTGGTCACTGCGGGATCGATTGGAGGACCTCGACTTTGCGGACGACCTCTGCCTGTTATCCCAACGATTCGGTGACCTCCAGGCGAAGTTGTCAGCTCTTGACAATATTGCAAAGGGGGTTGGCCTGAAGATCAACACAAAGAAAACGAAAGCGATGCGAATTAAGCCACGTGTTGATGATACATTGAAGCTGTGTGGGGATGACGTGGAGGGTGTCGACTCCTTTGTGTATCTGGGCAGCGTAATTACGGAGGATGGTGGAAGCGCGGCTGATGTCAAGCTCAGAATCAAGAAGGCCAATGGGGCCTTTGTTCAATTGTACCCGGTTTGGAAAAACGGAAACATTTCCAGGCAAACCAAGATACGTATTTTCAATACGAATGTAAAATCAGTCCTATTGTATGGATGCGAGACCTGGAAAGTCACACGAGACATTACCAACCGGCTACAGGTCTGCGTGAACAGGTGTCTTAGGCGCATCATGAAAATTTGGTGGCCAGAGACAATAAGGAACGAGGACCTCTGGGCAGCAACTCGCCAGAACGAAATCGCCACAGACATTCTCCGTAGAAAGTGGAAGTGGATTGGACATACCCTTAGAAAAACGGATGCCGTAGAAAAAGACGCGCTAGACTGGAATCCCCAAGGTGAACGCAGACCAGGAAGGCCCAAGCACACGTGGAGACGCTCAATCCAGAAGGAGATCGAACGCGCCGGGAGGACATGGGGAGAGGTGAAGAGGTTGGCTTCGGATAGAGAGGGATGGAGGCTGTTTATTGATGCCCTATGCTCCACGAGGAGCTCAAGGAACTAAGTCAAGTAAGTCATAGAATACCCTTCTGTTACAGATTACAGCTCTATGTATAGATAACCCGTCTATATAATATGATATGTACTATTATATACATATTATGTAGATCGCAGACCCTCCGTAGGTTAGTACCTAACCCCGTACTCGTTACTAGGTACCTACCTAAATCACGAGTTAAATGTTGCTAAAATAATTCTGCCGATGACAAACAGTACCTAACAAAAAGAAACACACATAATGAAGTTCTGAAAAGAAATTGTTGATGAGGAGTGAAAAAAGTTGCAAAAGTACCTACCAACAAACTCCAGCCCCTTCTACGTAGATGGTATAATGAACCGTTGTGTAATAATTTACCGTTGAGTAATGATTTACCGTAGTAATAATTTACCCATCAATAATACTTCAACGTTTGTCCAAGTTTCACTACCTACCAACAAACTCCAAAAGAGCCATCATTTTTCAAATTAAATAATATCACAGAACAACCAACTCGACTTCATACTCCGCCAATATAATCAGGTGATCCCTAGCAATGATTGGCCGTATTCACAAATTCCTATTGTGGGCGCGTCTCTGGTTACGAGATTTGGTTTGAATTGTATACAATTTCATTCACACTGGAGTCGAAAATGCCTGTCGGTGCAAACTTCGGGGCCTTACTGTGAACGAACGGCTGGACGTACGACGCTCCGGATGGGCTTAAAAAACTCGCAAGTTCAAGAACTATTTAAAACCGTAAAAATATTTACGTAAAAAAATGGTATAGGCGTTCTGAAAATTTCAACCCCTATTTTGAACCCCTTAGAGATGACTCACAGTAACGTGGAGCTTCGAGGACCAACTAGACGCCGAACGGAACCTATAACCCGAATTTCATCAATTTTTTTTCATGGTAACTAAGAAAAGTGGCCCGTACGGCGTACGGCGGACAGACAGAAATATTTTTATTGCAGTTTTGGATTCTACATACCTTGAAACGTAAACCATCAAATTTTGAGGGGGGGTAAGAATTTTTTTTTTCATGCTCGATTCCAATGGTTCATTATTGAAAATAATAAACCAAAACTTGGAATCAAAATCACCACCAACAAATTTACGAAAGAACTATAAACAGAGAATCACAACGTACATCTACTGAGTTGCGGCTATGCACCATGACCTGAGGCACCTTAAAATTATCCATCCACCTGCTACCTACAGTGATAAAATGTTCTTCCAGTTATAAAAAAAAAATATCAAAATTTAAATAATTTATTGCTCTCCAGACGTTTTTGATACCCTAACATTTTACTTATTGTATGGAACAACCACCTCAGCCTAATCAGCCCACCTTAGAACTCACCTTTTTCCTGTAACTACAAACATTGTGGTGAAATTTGGAATTTTTCTATAATGAAGGTAGGTAACATCTAGTAAAGGCCGATGAAGTGTGGGACCTCAAAATAAGGCCAGGCAGTGGAGAAACCGTGCAAGGTAGGTGCCATCCGTACAAGAACGCGAAGAAAGGAAATCGCCGATTTTTTGGGACTTTCTAAATGTTGGTACGTACCTAATTGGTCCAAAGTAAGTAGAGGCTCGTCATACATGATGCTCAATCGTAATGGAGCACCTCACGAAAAACCGACAGGCACATAAAAGTAACTCTTGACGTTCACACGCGGGAGTGATAGTGTGACATTGCTATTCGACTTTTCCGTTGTATTGTAATAGGTGACAGCTGGAGGCGATGTTATGTTTAACGTGGACACGGCCTTTCACTAGTAACCAACACAATGATGGATTCTCAATGCCGCCCCGACCCCCACAGGTTCCCCTCCAGCTGAGCGGCGAACCTGCGTGACATGGACGGCCAAATGATCACGTCCCAGGAAGACTCGAGAATTCGGATGATACAGAAGACACGTTAAAAAGGTGATCTGGATGTTATTGTAGAATATTAAACTATGGAATACCTGATGAACATCAACTAGCAGGATTCCTTGCTAAACATCTCAATGAATTCCTCAATGTAACATTTGACTCAAACTCAAAGAACCGCAAAAAATATCATTATCCAATGGCAGATCCATCTGGGGCCCCAAGGAACCCCCAACAACCTCAGCTTGTACAATTATTTCTGGCACACTGCTTCCTCACTACCGGAGAGTTGAAATACTGTATTTCTTCCAAAACCAAAATTTCCAGTCGCTTTTTGCGTTTCAGACATCAAGTGCCTGTAGGTCTGTAACCAATTCCTTGTCACACCATATCATATCGACAGAAAAATTCTGATTTACTAAATTCGTCTTCTTTGGTGTTGAATTAGCCTAAATGTCAGAAAAGGTAAGGTTTCCAGAACGAGAAAAAGTCTGACTTAAGCGTCTTTTTAGTCACTTTTTTTAAAGCGAATTTTCAAAGAAAATGAAGCTACTGGAATGAGTCCAACGATTTCAGAACATGAATTTTTGAAAACATTTTTATAGGCAAACACATTTCAGAGCATCCTGAATTCATCCCTTGATTTTAACAAATATATATATTTATTTGAGTCACTCCAGACGATACCTGCCCTTGGGCGCATGATAAAAATTCCAGATTTCGCCAAAACCATCGTACTGCCAAACAAAAGAATGAGGGAAAAGTATTCGAAGATGAGCAACTTTCAAAAATTCTAAGGGGGTCAAATTTGAGTTTTTAATAATAAAAAAACGCTGCAAAGTCCTTGTCACATGGGTTTATTATTCTACTGGACGTACGTACAGAAATGTTGGCTGTTCATTTATTGTTTCTTTAATGTGAAATAACTGAAATAGCTACTTATGATAATAGTGCCATTTAATCGTCTTGATCCACGTGTTGACACTTTTTATAGGGTTATTATACAAATTGACGATGATTTCAGACGATTTCCCAGGTTTTTGAGTCATAAAAAAAATCAATTTTGGGAGCTGAACATCTGGTAGAACCTCAATTTTCCACTCTTTGGTCAAAATTGACTTCATATTCGGTCTTCTCGTCCCCAAAAACATGGAAAACGATACCTCAAAAGCTCATGTTACTAACTTGTTACTAAAACACAAAAACGCTGCAAAGCCCTTGTCACATGGGTTTATTATTCTACTGGACATACCTATAGAAATGCTGGCTGTTCATTAATATTGTTGATTTCATGTAAAATAATTGAAATAGCTATTTCTGGTGGTTTCCACCAATTTTGGCCCCCAAAACTTGAAATAGGTACGCTCTTTTTTTCTTTTCTTTTTTTTCAAATTATCTTTGATCATTGGTAGTGTCATTTAATCGTCTTGATCCACGTGCTGGCACTTTTCCTAGTATTATTCTACAAATTGATTGTGATTTCAGACGATTTCGCAGGTTTTTGACTCATAAAAATCAATTTTCGGAGCTGAACATCTGGTACAACCTCAATTTTCCACTCCTTGGTCAAAATCAACTTCATATTCGGTCTTCTCGTCGCCAAAAACATGGAAAACGATACCTCAAAAGCTCATTTTACTAACATGTTACTAAAACACAAAAAGTACCTATTTTCATACACATTTTCACTCATAACACCCCTGGGTATATTCCGATCGGACTGAAAAGTTTCGGGACACAACTAGGGCCCAAATGGAGCATGTGTGCGAAAGAAAGAATTTTTTAGACCGAAAATGAAGCCGGTACACGTGATACGGCGGACGGACATTGCATTTTTGGAATCTACGCACCTTGAAACGGAAAAGAAAAAATTTTGAGGGGGTGTTATAAACATGTTTTGCTGAGCGAATACATAGGTGTATTATTCACAGAATAATAAACCAAAAGTACCTATTTTTGTACACATTTTCACTTATAACACCCCTGGGTATATTCCGATCGGGCTGCAAAGTTTCGGGACACAATTAGGGCTCAAATGGAGCATGTGTGCGAAAGAACGAATTTTTTAGACCGAAACTGAAGCCGGTATGCGTGATACGGCGGACGGCGGACGGACATTGCATTTTTGGAATCTACGCACCTTGAAATGGAAAAGAAAAATTTTTGAGGGGGTGTTATAACAATTTTTCTGCTGAGCGAATACATACGTGTGCTATTCACAGAATAATAAACCAAAATCGGTAAAAATGGTTAAAATCGCGATAATTCACATAAAACCACTGAAAGTGGTACGGGAGGGTGAGTAAGGAAAGAAAAGACCATTTCAGTTGTTTTTCAAACAGAATAAGGGTAAAGATTGGTATTAAGGGCTAAAATATATTAATTCACCTAATGTTGTGCGGGATGGTGATTCACGACAGAAAGAGGGACGATTTCGATGATAAAAATAGTTTTCTCAAAAAAGAGTGGGTCAAATTTGACTTTATAAGGGTGATAAATCGGTAAAAATTGCTAAAATCACGAAAAAATTGTATAATTTTACGAAAAGTGGTGGTGGTTTCTCGCTATATCATCTTTTTACACAATAGCATGAATATTTCTTTGAAAATTCGTTCTTATAACCATGCTGCACGACTATGAGTCCGAAGCTGCAAGTAGGTATTTCGAAATTTTTTTCGGTACCTACAAATTAAGAGTATTTTTAATTTATCCATAGAATTCAAATTTTTTCATGGTTGTCACCAGTCATGTCTCACATCTCTTTAGGTCTCGTCATGCAAGAAACTAATGCAAGAGGAATAACATTAGTCTGACAGGAATCATCACAATAAGAGTAACATACTCGTAATATACCGTCCAGGTGGAACCCAAAAGCGTTTATCTTTCGTAATCCGTAGAAGTAGGCGTCTGGTAAGGGAGATCCCCATAAAAGAACTTCGCTAGACTACACAGTATGTTTCCACAGAAGTTATAAGGGAACGGTTCATGAAGAATGAAATTTCTCGAACGACGAACTGACCTGAATACTGCCCATACGCATTTAATGGATCAACTTTATACACCACACAGCAGAAGCGATTCACTGCTCACACCCCATTCCGTCAGGAACTCGTCTGAAGATGAACGGGAGCGAACCGAAGAATAAATCAGCGAAACAACAGGAGAGAATACGCTTCTGAAACCACTGGGGGTCAAGTACCAGAATAGAGAAATATCTCAGCTCGATTACATTCAAACAACGGGAATAAGGAAGCATTTGGTGGGCGTTATAGTGTTAGTACAGGAGTGTTGAGATGTATTAGTTCCTTAGGTAGAAAAATTGATTTATGTTGCGCTTTTTGGTAACATATTATAACTGGTCCAGTTTCTCGCGATTTTCTCTCGTGGATTTTTTAAAACAAGTGTTAAGCTGGACGACCTACCCTAATCTCATTAGCGCTTGAGCCGTCAGCCCATCGCCCTGTGTCCCTCGTAACGTTCATTATCCAACAATATGTTTATTATTGGGTTTAATTTGATCGTGGATAGACATTCGCCCAGGCGGCCCTTTGCCGACGTCAACCAACGAAATAGGCCTAAGGTCAACACCCCCCTTCCCTTCGCACCATCACCAACCCAATATTCATCTTCTCGAGCCAGAACAGCAAAAATAAATAAATAAATTTCTAGACGCGCTCGATTTGAAATGAGTATTTGTTTATTTCTCCGCCCCCGCCTTGGGTCTTCTAGTGACCTCCGGCATCATTTCCTTTGGCGACAGCATATGGTATACCTACCTAAGTATAGTACGGAGTTCGCCCGAGTGAGTCAAAGGCTCTAGAATTAAACCGATTCCTGTTGCCAAACTGCGAGAAGGCGGTCGGGCAGGAAGACCCGATATACATCAATCGGGAACGGGGTGAACGGCAATGAGACGTCCAGGGGACGTGAACAGGAGCAAACTTGTGTTTTACAACTGGGTTTTACGTAATTGAATAAATTTACTATACTTCCAAGGGGACTAACAATTCAAGCTCGATTCGCTCGCTCATCCAGGTGGGTGTGAATATAGTTGAACGTGTGACGCGCTACAAACAACGACGGTTCAAGGACCTCCCCTCCACCCCCCTTGAACTAAATAAAATACACAGGTGAACTAGGTAAAAATTTTTGGAAATTGTGTAATTGCCAAGGTGCCATTCCTACCAACCGATATTTCTTTCATAACTACACTGAAATTCTAGCATTCTGTGAGTTCGGTATCTTTATTTCTTCAACCTAGATTAGTCCTCAAAAGTAAAATTTTGGTCTCGTTTCATTCGAGTCACCTCGGTCCTTGTGTCACCACTTTGTTTCCTGTTTTCTCCTTTCAGTCAGTTACCCTTACGTGACATATTATTTCAAATGAGGTAAGTACCTACCTACCAACAACATTAAAAACCCGCACTGCCAAGTTATAAAAACTAAAGCACTTAAAAATATTACCAGCCATTTCTAACCAACTTGTGGACACGCATTACTATAGTAGGTACCTTTGTAATATATTACCTACTTTAGGAATAGAAAGAGGGGATCGCAGTTCCCCCACTGACCCTCCTCTCGGATAATTTTCTAGAATATTTTCGCTACTGGCTGAATTTACATCAAATAACTAAAACCAACCTCGTTGGATACTGCTTAAACATCTCGTCTCTATCAATAAAACAGTCTTGTAAATCTACATCGCCCTTGTTTCCTGTGTTCACTCGTCCAAACTGGGTTCCTCTCGCACAGAATTTTCCGGTTATGGGATGATACCTTAGCGAATTCGTTCAGTGCTACCTAATTTTGAATGAAAAATATTAGTCGAACCTATGAGAATTAGCAATTCACGTCTGTAAGCTTGCGAAGAGAACCATAAGAGATTCAACAAGTAACGGGAGAAAATCAAGTACCAACCACCAGCGTCTATCATTGATTTTGTGTCATCCTGTTGCCGGAAGCACTGTGACCACTTTTGGGAGGAAAAAATGTTGGTCCGCCAAAACCAACAATTTCACTCGCATTTCGCACTTCAGATCTTTCTGAACAAATCTGGTTCCACGTCTGTCCGAAAAAACGCACAAGATACCCGATAGAATCATGGTCGTAATGAGATGAACTCTGGAGGTTAGATAGACACAATCGGACTGTATGTAACTTTCCTCTGCAGATTTAAAAATGATGATCGATAATGTTACGGGAACGAGGAAGCTAGGTGCCACACTTCTCACACGTTTTTATTTCACCGATTTCTATTGTAGAAATTTTTGTATTTCTTTAGAATTCAAAAATAATTTTTTCCACAAAACTAAAACTGTTCAAGGGATTTTGGTTTTGAAATGCTCGAAAACCTATGCAGACTCAAAAGAACTGGTCGCCATGAATACTGAAATCCCTCTTCGACAAGAATATGAAATCCCCGGAAGTGCCTTTGATATTGGTTCAAGCACCTAAACTTCAATAATTTCCATTTTTTATTCTAATGAATCATCAAGCTTGAATGCTCTTGAACGGGTTTGTAACAAACAAACAAAAGTTTCAAGAATAATAATTCACGCAGACAGTTATTGCATTTTTTGGGTTCTATTGCAAAAGCGTATACTTGCTGAAAGTACTCAAATGCATGGTTTTGCAGATTCACTATCGAAATATTTCTGACTCGAGCAAAAATAAGATCGAAGTTTATTATTATTTTGCAACTCGAGATCTCCAGTGAATCGCAGACGAGTGAGAGCGGACGGAGAAAACCTATCAATCTCCTATGGGGCAAACGAAACTTCGGATGTTTTTAGGAATCGTGGAAACCCAACGAACACTACGCATTCCTTTTCAATGATGCAACAAGATGCCGAAAGAAAAAAAACCCTGAGGAAACTCTATTGAAGAGATTGTTACAAAGGCGGAATGTTGTTGTTGTTGTATAAAGATTGTTACACGTGCCGGGGTATCGTTCACATGGCCCGTAACTGTGATCCAGGACAAAGGTTCATTATTGAAGGAAATCAACAGAAACCGGAGCTTCTGAACAAGCGATGGATTATCTGTAAAAGGTTTTTTAGGAGTGGATGTCCAAACCCATTCAGACAATACAAAAATCCTCTAAATTCATAAGTCGCCCAGAAATGCTCAAAACGACCCTGAACAATATAGCGGTGCTAACTCTACTACTGATACTCCACCACAAGCACCTGTTGTCGGGTTGAATTAGTACTGATTGATTGATTCATGCAGAATTTGATATCGTGAATATATATATGTAAATAGTTGGAAAGTGTCGCAATATCGGTATTAATGTAGAAAATCACAGGCTTTCTTACTGAAGAAGAAGAGCAATGATTTGTTTTCTTCGAATCTGCGATGTTTCTCCTGCCATGGGGTCAACATTAATTTGGAGAGCTTACAAATACATACGAGTTTTAAGGGAGACTACCTAGATTCCGAACGTTAGGACATTTGAGACCTCCCGGTACATTCAGCCGTTCGTTCTCAGTAGGTTAGGCAGTAAGGCCCTGAAGTTCGGCTTTGTCAACATGAGTGTGAACTATAAATGATAGGTCCAAATATCACTGCTAGGGAACAGCCTATTATAGCCACTCATTGCTTTACGAAATCGAGTTCGTTGTTACGTGATATTATTTCATAAAAAATATTGTTAAGTATTTCGGATTTGGTTGGTAGGTATTTTTTGTTAAACCTATTTGTTGTTGTACGTAAATGTTTGTAGTTCGGCCAAATGAATCATCCGAATTAGGTGAAGATTTCGGAATATTTCCAGGGTCCTACTTGGGTTCAGCGGTCATAAGAATTTCTAAAGCGAGCGGGTGGTGTGGGCCGAAATGGCGCGGTGGAAAAATACATATTTACATAAGTGTAATTGCCGAACAGTAGAGAGCTTACACTCCGACTCTGGTGACAATTACTCGATGTAGGGCTTTCCTGGGGAAAGCCAGAGGGTAGGCATTGACCACAGAAATCAGAGATCTACACAGAAGGTAAACCATTGTGTAACAATTTGCAGCGTTTTATTATAATGCAGGACTAGATTCAAAAGACTTCTATGGAAAATGTTTTTCAAAAATTCGCGTGCCAAAACTTTTGGACTCACTTCAATAGCTTAATAAATTAGTACGCATATTGCAATTCAGAGGCTTGGTTTAATTAATTCCTTACTAACTCTGCTAATATAATCGATTACAAGAAATGTTTTGGGACGTAAAATAGTCTCAGATTATAGTGATTAGGCAGTTCTCATAAACCGGAAAGTCGCCGAATCGCCTAAGTAGCTTGACGAGACATCACTTTTCCCTCGCAACGAGTTTGTTATAAAAATTCCAAGAACCAGGAGGACCAGTTATTGATATGAAAATCGACTCAAGTCGCTGAGACATGTTAGTGTGGGCATCAAAATATATTAGTTTCCGCATATATATTACTTTCCGCGATGTAGCCTGGTCGAGAAAGGCAGGATGAAATCACAACCCCTTTCACGCAATAATCGACATTAATTGCTGTAATAATTATAGCTTAAAAGTTGCAGATGAGAGGTTACCAGCAAGGATGGGAACGGAAACATTTCACGCTTTCTGTCCAGCTCCTCTGACACCATCATCATCACGGTAAGAAGAGTGAATCTATAGCGAATTATTAATGAGGAATTTTTAATGTACATCAGAGGTGTATGCAAATACGATGCATATAACCAGGGTTGCATGATTTAAATCAAATTGATTTAAATCATGATTTAAATCACGATTTAAATACTCCAATAAAAATCGTGATTTAAATCAACCGTTGAAAAAACGGGGGGGAAAAGTGAATTTTCTCTAAAAACGAGAAATTGTTCGGGATCGGCAGAATAGCTTCATCTTATCCGACAACTAAACACAAAAGGAACTTTTAGAAGGTAAATGAAAAAATGAAGAAACACAATATGAAGAAGTTCGGCTCACGTATTTCCATGAAGTATGTAAACAAGTCGGGACCGGTCGGCGGAAACGATTTCCACGAATTTCCGAACGCGCCTCGAGGCGATCAAAATTTAATAAATTTCGTTTTTTTGGTTTATTATTTTCAATAATGAACCATTGGAATCGAGCATGAAAAAAAAAATTCTTACCCCCCCTCAAAATTTGATGGTTTACGTTTCAAGGTATGTAGAATCCAAAACTGCAATAAAAATATTTCTGTCTGTCCGCCGTACGCCGTACGCCGTACACCGTACGCCGTACGCCGTACGCCGTACGGGCCACTTTTCTTAGTTACCATGAAAAAAAATTGATGAAATTCGGGTTATAGGTTCCGTTCGGCGTCTAGTTGGTCCTCGAAGCTCGACGTTACTGTGAGTCATCTCTAAGGGGTTCAAAATAGGGGTTGAAATTTTCAAAACGCCTATACCATTTTTTTACGTAAATATTTTTACGGTTTTAAATAATTCTTGAACTTGCGAGTTTTTTAAGACCATCCGGAGCATCGTACGTCCAGCCGTTCGTTCACAGTAAGGCCCCGAAGTTTGCACCGACAGGCATTTTCGACTCCAGTGTGAATGAAATTGTATACAATTCAAACCAATTCTCGTAACCAGAGACGCGCCCACAATAGGAATTTGTGAATACGGCCAATCATTGGTAGGGATCACCTGATTATATTGGCGGAGTATGAAGTCGAGTTGGTTGTTCTGTGATATTATTTAATTTGAAAAATGATGGCTCTTTTGGAGTTTGTTGGTAGGTAGTGAAACTTGAACAAACGTTGAAGTATTATTGATGGGTAAATTATTACTACGGTAAGTCATTACTCAACGGTAAATTATTACACAACGGTTCATTATACCATCTACGTAGAAGGGGCTGGGGTTTGTTGGTAGGTACTTTTGCAACTTTTTTCACTCGTCATCAACAATTTCTTTTCAGAACTTCATTATGTGTGTTTCTTTTTGTTAGGTACTGTTTGTCATCGGCAGAATTATTTTAGCAACATTTAACTCGTGATTTAGGTAGGTACCTAGTAACGAGTACGGGGTTAGGTACCAACCTACGGAGGGTCTGCGATCTACATAATTATGCATAGAATAGTACATATTATATTATATAGACGGGTTATCTATACATAGAGCTGTGATCTGTAATAGAAGGGTATTCTATACAAAATAATAAACCGTTGTGCAGGGATTTGCAGCGTTTTTGAAAGCGTGTTTATTTCTTTATTCTGCTCCTTCACTATCTCTTTGCTCCGTGTATCAGTAGATTATTCCTTATAAATTTCCATATTTCTAAGATGCTTCTAATGCCATCTCCTCAATGAACAACATCGCTTACTTTAATGTTACAATAAGTAAAACTGCAAAAAAATGAAAATTTTGTATTCAGATTAAAAAAATCCGATTTAAATAAAAAAAAATCCGATTAATTTGATTTTTTTTTAAATCGTGATTTTTTTCAACCCTGCATATAACTATACATGGGTTTCACCGGAAATAACCATTCGATGGCTGAGGACAGCACACACGTGCGAGAAGGGTGGGCTCGAATCGGTCGGCGAACTTTGACGTTTTCAAAAGAATCTCAGCTGATTGCAAACATGCATTTTGAAGTGAAATCAACGATCAACCCCCCCTCACCAAAACCTTTAGATAGGTAAGTACCTACCTAGTAGGAAATGCCACAACAGCAACTCACAGGAACAAGCGTCATCCACTCTCTATTCGATCGTTAGAAGTCGAGGTCGGACCAATATCTGAAACTGTCGTAATTCAGATCTGACAGCCAGGAAAAGCCTTCAAGAATGAAGGCGTGAAGAGAAAGACAAAATATCGGGCAACATGAAATATTTGACAGTGTTGAGGAGGCAGTGAAGCCAATGAAGTATATGATCAACATAACCACATGGCTGAATCGCTGAATACTGGTTTCAATATCAACTGCAAACTTCACGCTACCAACATAACCACATGGTTTAGCGTGAAGGTTGCAGCTGATATTGAAAACGATATTCAGCGATTCAGCAATGGGCTGAAATCAACAGCGATATGTCACATGAATCAAACCCTCCAATAAACATCGAGTGACTCAATCAAACTCAAGAACACCCAGGTAATTATGAATATTTCATACTAGTAACACTATAGGAGGAAAACCAAGCTGACTGCCTGAACTGAAATCAACCATCAATTGATAAGCCCTATACCTAGGTTCAAAATAACTTGTTTTTATAACAAGTAACGTTAATGAACATGGCTGAATCACACGAATATCGTCCAACCAATATTCACGTCGAGTAATGTCCGTAATTGGATCACCATAATATAACTCACACTGAAATCCAGAAAAATAGTTAACGAAAGGAGAGGCGTCCTAAACATCGGCCAACAGAGACATTTGATAGTTTGAGAGGCGGGGGTATGTCAACGATAAACAAAACCACATCGTTTGCCGTGAATGTTACCGTTTCATATTGCTAAAATGTGCTGCTGTATTGCAGCAATATAATATACAGCTGCTATATTCACACGTACGATCATGAACTGAAATAAAGATCAATATAAAACATAATTCAAATAGACCAACTCAAGTAAAAACGGAGTAATTTAAACGATATCTATTGAAAAAAATACACTTTTACGTCGGTGAGCAAACCATTGTCAGTGCCAACCAATAACGTTGATAATAAACCTGAATGTGTGAGTTTTTGAGGTTCAGTCAATAAGTACTTCTTTTTTGCCAAATTTTCGACCTTTTATTGTGGTCATTGTCAAGGCCTAGAAAAACACACAAAATGATATCATAATGATATGGGATTCTACAGGATACAAAAATAACAATGTTGAGTGAGATTACACAGAGACTTTACAAAAATAACAATGAGTTACTTACATAAGTAACTCATTGCGGGGCACCTCTCCTCAAGCCTTTGGCATTGATGGACTCGAAGAAATTCACAGGCTGTAAACTGGGGAAATTCAAGTGGAGTTCACATCTCGGTACCTACACGTACCTTCTTGAGCTACGACTAATTCCTGTTATGAGAACAATAGAGATTTATACCTGACCTATTAAAAAAAAAAAAAAACTTACATAAGTTGAGTAGTAATCAATCCATTAACTGTGGTTAACATGACACTGACTAACTGAATTATTGCAAGTTGTATACATGCACCCTGGATGGTATCTGGTTACATACTGATGAACTGAAACTACTTACTTCTATTTGTACAAAATGGTGGGGGGTTCATCAGTAAGTAACCAGATACCATCCAGGGTGCATGTATACAACTTGCAATAATTCAGTTAGTCAGTGTCATGTTAACCACAGTTAATGGATTGATTACTACTCAACTTATGTAAGTAACTCATTGTTATTTTTGTAAAGTCTCTGTGTAATCTCACTCAACTTTGTTATTTTTGTATCCTGTAGAATCCCATATCATTATGATATCATTTTGTGTGTTTTTCTAGGCCTTGACAATGACCACAATAAAAGGTCGAAAATTTGGCAAAAAAGAAGTATTTATTGACTGAACCTCAAAAACTCACACATTCAAGTTTATTCACTAACAGTCAAGATTCATCTCCATATTGTTGATAATAAAGTTAACAATTAGAAGTGAAAAATTGAACATATTCCTGGTTGCGGGCGTATTTATCAAGATGCCACTGCAAAAGACCGTCAGTTTCAGACTGGAAAGGGAGGAAAAATATACGAAACTTGGCCCTAGTTTGTCACTGACGCTAGTTTGATTACCGAAACCGTTACAGCACTGCTTTTGTTCTTAGCGGAAATAGTTCTAATAACTCCAATTTTATTTGAAAAAGCGTGTCAACTATTTCTTCGCGAGTGATTTATTTTTTTTATCCAGATAATTATTAAACACGATCCAGAGACTTACTCAGCTGATTCTCCCAAGACGAGGAGTACACCCTGTTCATTGAAGATGCCCTCCTTGGTGGTGGTACAGGAGATGTGGACACCATTTCGACCCGAATTTCTTTTTACTAATAAACTCCACGAACTCTTGAATGCACCGAAAACCGACGTTAATCACGTATTTCTTTTCGCGGGGTCCGCTGGCTGGACGGTGTTCACCTCACTCTAATAATACTCAGAGTACTGGCGGAACGACGGCTCCCACCATCCCCGCTCGCCTCTCCCGCATGCGACAACTCTCTCCCAACTTCGTTGGGACCTCCTAGGAATCTCGGTTATCTTTAATGTTGTGATGGACCGGCGAAAGTTGTAAAAAGGGAAAAAATCTCATAACAACAGTCACGAATTTGTGGTTAATCACTCAGGAAAAAGATGCCAGAAAGAAAAACGTCTGTCAAGGTGGGGCAGTAGTTTTTCTCTTTGGAAAACGAACAACAGACCCAATCAATGACGGAGCTTGAACATCCCAGAAGCAGAAACCTCCTTAGTTTGAGGCTGCACCCATAATCCACGGGGCAGTAATATCAAAAACGTATTTAGAGGAGAGATTTCTCATCATTTGGTGTCAATGTCCAGGCTTCAGCTCCGCAGCAAACGACCGGCCGGATGAGTGCCCTATGGAGCAGCTTGGATGTGCGTGACATCAACCTTGACCTGTACAGCCTACTGCTCGCAGAATAGGTACGGTTACCCAAGAGAATTCTTTTGTTCACCCCAACCTTCATACAATTATCTTCTGTTATTACGGTTTATTACGGCCTTTAAATTTGCACTCGCCGAAGGTGATATTTTGTGGTCTTCTTCTTGAACCAGAGTTCAAAGACATAATATATTTTGTCTTTCTTCCATTCATTCGCAGGCCTCATTTGACCACACTTGGTCTCAACAGTCCTGAAGACTTTCCGTAGTACACTTTGACTTCTGGCTATAATAATCATTACACCATCAGCGTGAGCAGATATCCGGCTGGATTTGACAAAACGGTTCCCTTATGCTCCACACCCACCATGGTTGCATGAAGGGCCAGATTGAACATCACAGCTTACATGAGTCTCGCTGTCTCACACCGGTTTCCACGGGGAAATGCTCACCAACCCGAATTTGGACTTGGCATTTTCCACTGCCAACATGGCAGGGTTCACCAGTTTTGGTTTATTATTTTCAATAATGAAGCTTAGAATCGAGCATGAAAAAAATTGACACCCCCCCCCCCTCCGTCAAAATTTGATGGTTTACGTTTCAAGGTACGTAGAATCCGAAAATGCAATAAACAAATTTCTATCTGTCCGCCGTACGCCGCACTTTTCTTAGTTACCATGAACCGAAATTAATGAAATTTGGTTTGCAGGTCCCGTTTTGGGGGCTACTTGGTCCTCGAAGCTCGGCGTTGGTGTCAGTCATCTCTAAGGAGTGAAAAATAGGGGTTGAAATTTTCAGAACGCCGTAGCTCGAAAGAAGGATATGGTTTTTTTTAAACGTTTTTAAATTGATATTGACCTAAGGAATTTTTTGAGACCATCCGGAGTATTGTACGACCAGCCGTTCGTTTGCATGGAAAAGCTTCGTCAACACGATCGTGAATCAAACGGAATAAATCCGGCCCAGATATCACTGCTAGGGAGCACCTGATTATAATCACGGATGGCTGTATGAAGTCGAGTTGGTAGTTCTGTGATATTATTTAATTTTAACAATGATGTCTCTTTTGGATATTGTTGATAGGTACTTTTGCAACTTGAAGAACGTTGAAGTATTATTGGGTAAATTATTATAGAACGGTTTATTATACTATCTACACAGAAGGGGCATCTATACAGGTAAATTATTACACAACGGTTTATTAATTACCTTATATGCTTCATGAATAACTATAAATAAATAAATTATTGAATTACTGAATCCCGCGCATTTGTATGAAACTTCAATTCCCGGGCCCAGTACTCCATTTAGGGCTTTCCTGGAGGGAGCTCGAGGGTACTGACCACAGAAAACAATGATCTACGTATAAGGGGCATCTATACAGGTAAACAATAAACCGTTGTGTAATAATTTGCAGCGTTTTTCCCCTGTACTGAACATGGCTCCAGTTATTGCGATGGGACGTCTACAATGGTTGCACCTCTACGAATCATATCCACTGGTTGAAAAGACCGTGATACCTAGCAAGAGCTGTGAGCTCTTCGATGTTGAACAAGAATGCGATTCAGCTATTTTACCTCGACAGCTACAATTGAGAAGAGCGATCAATTTAGGATATTGACTGTGAGTAACAGGAACTTACCTGAAACAAACAAATGTAACAAATGTACTACAAGATAAGAACATGACAAAAATTCACAAGGGTGTAACACTAAAGAAGTTCAAACAAACATGTTTATATTCAACAAAAATTATTAGATTTATAAATCACGATACAATATACCACAAGAGTTTTGAAACTTGGATGATAACAATATTTAAACTGAATAGAATTTAGACAAATGCATACATTAGGCATATCATTCAGGTGTATCAATTCAGATGTTAATGTAGTGGTGCGAAGCATGGTATCAGCTATTTAGTATAAAAATGTGTCCTCACTACACTGGTGTAAGGAACTTGTAAGAAGTATTGAAGCCGAGGTTCCCGATCACTTGAATCAAATTTTTCATTTTCTGAAATAGCTAGTAATAACTTAATGTTCCTTTAGAGCAGCTAGTGCCTACCTACCTACCTAACATTGTGGAACTGAGTAGTTACCCAACCCTAACTTAGGTATGCGATTTACATCACTACTCATGGAGATATATGGTAATGTGACGTGAATATCAAGTAATCGCAGCTATTAATCCGAAATAAGGACCCCCAATCACTTCAAATGAGAACATCTCTCATCAATAACACGACGGGCGTGGAGCTAACTGAGCTCAATGGAGAGGAAAAATACCGCAGAAATTAGGTCAGTTCATTTAGCCCCTCGTCGCGCCTCGTTGACTTTGGGCGGCTTCGGACGTCAAAAGATCGAAATCTTCAGTTTCGTTAGTGCGAATTCTTTAATATGCGAACGACGTAAAACTTGAGTAACGATAGGGCAGGCAGAGGCAACTGATATAGAGGGGCTTGTGAGGGAGGTCGGGGACCTGCTGACGTCAGCAGGCGGCTATGCGCCCCTATCGCACCCTCTCGTCTCCCGATGGGCTTTCACAGTTATGATTCACCTAGATGCCAGACTGCTTCACTAACGATAATCATTACTGGTTAGATCATGCCCGTTGAAACTTCACGTTCATGATGACTTCTCGTGCATGACTTCGTTCGGTAAGACTAGCAGGGGTAAAGTGACCATTTGTTTCTTTTGAGAAAAACGTCACTTTTCGTGGAGTTTCCTCTTCGTAGTGTAGCGGTCTCCAGTTAATTTTTGTGTTTTCATTCCAGTCCTGTTTGTGACACCTGTTAGTTTGTTTACCTGAAATTTACGTTGTCAATAAAAGTTCAGTTCACGCTTGTACTTCGACTGTATCATTGCAAGCTTAAGTGCAAATTAAACTAGGTACCACAGACCTATAAATTGGTGACCCCGACGAGATCATAATGGATGCGATACGTGATGGCAATGCTGAACCTGAAACTGCACCGGAAGGATCGAGAGACAACGTCCGAACAATCAATTTCATCGCACCTCCGTTTTGGAAGGCCAATGCCGTTGGTCTTGCTAGGAATTCGTTCGTCATTGAAGGAAGACCTCGGATGCAGTGCAGCAGAACTTGTTTATGGAACCACTCTCCGACTTCCAGGCCAATTCTTTGAAGAATCCCCCGTTTCAGCCCCATCTCATGAATTTGTGTCAGGTTTACGCCATGCGATGGACACCCTGAAATCCCAACCAGCAAAATGGCATGGACACAAAGCAGTTTTCATCCACCCTGAATTGGAAAAGGCTTCCCACGTTTTCCTACGTTACAATGGGATTCGCAGTGCGTTGCGGCCACCTTATGACGGCCCTTATGAAGTCAAGGAAAGACGAGACAAGACATTCAAAATTTTAGTTAGGGGCAAAGAAACATCCGTCACAATAGATCGTCTCAAACCAGCATTCACAACAAATCAGGATCCCATCCCAGGCACAGCAGCGCCACAAGAAGTCCTTTTCACCCCAAAACAGCCATGTCCATACCCTGCAGATTCCAACCAACCACAGCACACCCCACCCCATTCACCCATCCCACCTCAACCACTAGTCGCTCCTTCTTTGACACCATCACAGCAGATACCGCAACCACCGGACAGCAGGGCGCCATACCGCACGCGATCAGGGAGAGTTGTTCGATTCCCGGCAAAATTCGAGAGTTATCTTTGTTATTAGGGAGGGGGGTGATTTGTAGCGGTCTCCAGTTAATTTTTGTGTTTTCATTCCAGTCCTGTTTGTGACACCTGTTAGTTTGTTTACCTGAAATTTACGTTGTCAATAAAAGTTCAGTTCACGCTTGTACTTCGACTGTATCATTGCAAGCTTAAGTGCAAATTAAACTAGGTACCACAGACCTATAGTAGTTTTCAATTAGGTAATCAACTTGTTAAGCAAACATGACCACATCACGTGGGGATCGTGGGACGGCACTGTTGTACTTTTTCAAATAAAGCTAAGTACCTTTACTGGTTGATGGGAGTTTGAAGGACAATTGAGATCCAGGTGTTTTTGAGATAGTTATTTAATGATAACACAAGCTTTCAACTGCTCTCTGACAGTCATCACCAGGTGTAAACCTATTAGAAAATGTATAAAAAAGATGTTACAAACTATCAATCAGAACTATAATGATGTCAGACAAAAAAGTGAAGGGAAATAAGTAAAAACTCACCAGAAATACGTTGTAAGGGCAAGATATCTTATCAGGAACAACAACTGTTGAGGATGTTTTGATAAATGGCAACAGTATTACCAACATCTGTTTTGAAATTTACTGTAGCGTTCTGATTTATGTGAAGGGCTTCTAAAATTTTTCTTTTTTTCCAATTATGTTCTGTACCAATTATTTTTACTTGTTCAAAATTAAATTTATGGTTATCATTCAATGAATGTTCTGCTAAGGCGGTTGTGTTTTTCTTTGTTTTTATATCGTATTGATGTTGGCATATTCTTCTCTTCAACAGTTGTCCTATTTACCCTACATATGATGAATGACAATTATTACAACTGATTTTGTATACCACACCACTTTTCTTGTCTCTTTCTATCCTATCTTTCAAAGGAGTAAAGAAATTTGACCTGAGATTGTTTTTGCTACTTAGCAGAACATTCATTGAATGATAACCATAAATTTAAATTTGAACAAGTAAAAATAATTGGTACAGAACATAATTGGAAAAAAAGAAAAATTTTAGAAGCCCTTCACATAAATCAGAACGCTACAGTAAATTTCAAAACAGATGTTGGGAACACTGTTGCCACTTATCAAAACATCCTCAACAGTTGTTCCTGATAAGTTATCTTGCCCTTACAACGTATTTCTGGTGAGTTTTTACTTATTTCCCTTCACTTTTTTGTCTGACATCATTATAGTTTTGATTGATAGTTTGTAACATCTTTTTTATACATTGTCTAATAGGTTTACACCTGATGATGACTGTCAGAGAGCAGTTGAAAGCTTGTGTTATCATTAAATAACTATCTCAAAAACACCTGGATCTCAATTGTCCTTCTAACTCCCATCAACCAGCATTGAGAAAGAAGATCCTGACAATATCAATATAAACACTAAGTACCTTTATAAACCTATAACCTAGGTGGGTTTAATAACACAATAACAGGAGTTTTTTGAATGTGGGCGTCGCCCTGAAACTTAACTTTAGCTGGTAACGGATCTCCACCAAATAACATTTTGATGGTGTCAAATGCAGAACTTTCACAATTAGGTTCATTCCAAACCAGTACTCGTCTATGGACACAATCTTGCAAAGGAAAATTAGAATTTCTATTAAAATTAGCAATAGAACCTAAATTTAAAAAGTACCCAGTAACCATGTCAAAAAAGAAATTTTTGCCTGCACTGGGTGGTGACATCACCTCTATATACAGTTTTTTTGGGATTTTCTTATCTAAAATTAATGCCAAAGTTTGTAAAAATTCAGTAACATCGTCTTTTTCTTGCCATCAAATTGATAAATTAATAATTTAGTTAATGCACTTAAACTATCTTCTATATTAATATACACTGAATTTGATCCATCATAGGACATAAAAACTGGCCACTTATCTGAATAATATTCTTGAAAATCCCTTATAGAACGCTCAACAAACAGCCCTACTAAATGTGCTACTGCACGTTGGAATACCTTATCGCTAGGTGTAATAAACCTAAATTTAGTGGAATATTTCCACTGCTTTGTACAGATAACATTGTGCAATGGAACACAACAAATTATTTGTTTGAATGACGTGATATCCTCCGGACAGACTCGTTTATAAGTATTGGTTTTCGTTAAGTTGCGGTTTTTCGTAGCAGTTCCATCAGGGCTTGTATGTGGGTGGTGAACTCGTCCGTCTGTGTCAGGTTTACTAGTCGACTGGTGCTCATCGCCATTTCTTTCCACCAGTACTTGGTTGGTATGGTCTGTAGGTGTGTCCAGTCCCCTATCTGTATGTGGGACTCTCCATCAATAGGTAAGTACCTAAAAGGTGAACCCCTCATCACTTCTCCACAGATTTGTTCGCACTGGATTTTTCGGATAGTTAGCTGACCCCTAGAAAACGGATCATGGATGACTCCTTACCAATACCATCTTGATAAACGTTTGAGAAGGGTTTGAGTTTGAGAGCTAACGGCTGGGAATCGAGAGGGCAGTGCATGGTCCGTTTCCTGTCAGCCCTACCTTCCGTGTTCTGGAATGACGACCAGAAAACTGGCGCTGAAAACACTGCGAACAACCACTGAACAGTCAGAATCAGAAGAGTCAGAGAATCACTGCGAACGGCCCAATGCCTTTCTGACGGTCAGATAACCATAAGATGGTCACTGCGAACAAACCTCGTGTGGGTATGTACCTTAAACTGATGGAGATGGTATCTTGTAATGTAAGGCTGTAAGCAACAAATCAAGTACTCAACTGATAATTGTCGCTAAAACCTGGTCCTCAACCTCCTACTCCGATTGAGTAGCCTCTCCCACGCGTTCCGGTCGACCTTGCTCCCCCGCCCATCCAGTCATTTCATCTCTTCTGTGTGCTTGCCCCATACCAACTATGAGATATCCCTCAATTTCGCTCTGATAAAACCTGGGGGCCTATTCACTAAAATAGACAGTGGAAAGAGATTATCTATTTTGAAAATCTCCCGCGAGAGATAGTCTCCCCCGGGAAGACAGTCTCTTCCAATGTCTCCGGGTTCGTCTATTTTACAGAATAGCTCCAGAGACATTGAGAAAGAGATATGGATCCTAATACACGAAAATGCCATAGTATCCATGAAGTGCAAGATGTTCGTGCCCCCGGGAGTTCAATTCCTTAATAATGAACGCATTTCTTAATACCTATTCAATGGGTACCTACCTACCTCAATCCATACTTGGACGTTTTTACTCATGAATCAATGATTATGTACAGGTATATTTTTTAATTTAAATTGACTTACCTTTATGAAATGAAAGAATACACGATCAAAAGTACCGATGTGGTTGCGGATGAAGGAGGATATTATACGGATGAAGGAGGATATTACACGATCACTGTGAAACAAACGAGAAATAGACTCTCTCTTTGGAGGAAAGACACCTAATTAGCTGTCTCTCTGAAAGAGATCGAGAATGCCAAGATGGCCGCCAACTCTCTCTTTGAAAAGTTACTGAATAACCCTGTCATGGATACTATAAAAATCTATTTGGCCCAAAGAGAGAGTCGGACCTGAAAGAGATGTCTCTTTGGCTTAGTGAATAGGCCCCCTGAAGGTATTTCAACAATAAGTTGCTAGGTTAGGCCTACGATGATTAAATTCGTAATGGAGCCTCTGCAGAACTGGTAAGAATGACGAGGTGAGGGACCTTTCTTCAATCCCAAAATGTCTCCGTTTAACGCTTCATTTTCTCCGTTTTCAAGGAAAATACCCTGAAACGTAAACCAACAAATTTTGAGGGGGGGGGGGGGGGGGGGGGGGGGTAAGATTTTTTTTTTCATGCTCGATTCCAATGGTTCATTGAAAATAATGAACCAAAAATTAATGTAGATACGCAATACGGTACTGTCAGTCCGTGAGTCGAAAAAGATGTCCATGATTCAATGTTTATCCGTGAAAACGGGAACAATCATGTTTTTACAAGCTTATCAGTCATGATGTTGTCACCATCCCTGCACATTTCCATGAGATGTGTAATTCAATTACGTAGGTAAGGACTTTTTGTTCATCTGTAGTCAAGGCAGTTTTCATTCGTCAAATCTTCCTTCGGTATGTATACCGTTCGAGTCTGATCCATTTTTGTGCCATGTTATTTTTACTATACTACCAAATATTCACTGCTATTCAGCAGATTCAAAATCAGTGTTCTTCGTCTTACAATAGAACCACAACTATTATGGTGAATACAACCCATTTGATACGATCCTAAAAGGATTGATGCGGCATATTCTATGAAATAAAGATTTGATTAAATCCTGCATGTTGTGAATAAAGAATCTGAGAAGGGCCTATAAGCAGAAAATAAACATTGAACAACAAACGCGAGAAGGTACCGTAAATGATAACATCGACAGACGAACATGTCCTGTAAGGAAGGGTTTTTTTTTTCTGTGTGATTTGTGTCCGTAATAGGTAGGTACTACATAGATTAGAAAAGAGTCGGACGTTGTAGGTGCAAATCATTATTTAGAGCGAGGTCTCTCTGTTACAACATTATTTACTTTCGACAACATCAACGACCGTACGGCGTACTCGTGCCAAATAATCGTCAGGCAACCGACCGAAAACGTTGAAAAATACATTACCAAATATTTCACAGACACAAAACTTTCTCTTGATTATTCATCATCAAGAAAAACAAAACGAAAAATATCGGTCAGGTACATGGATCAATATATAGCATTTTCCCAGCTAATTAAACCTTTTTTACATTGAATTAACCTTTTTACATTGAATTAAACGTTTTTCACATCGAATTAAACCTTATCTTTTTCATTTTCAATTAAACCTTCAAATATTTCATAGGTTATATCTACTGAAGGTATTGGCATGTAGGTATCGCAAATGACAGGAGGTACGAGGTACCTAGGTACTGCCGATTCCTACCTACTCTACATTCATTTTCTTTCCACACTCACTTTTATAACTAAAGTTTGATTGAAAGTGAAAAAGGTTTATTTGAAAGTGAAAAAGGTTTAATTATAAGTAAAATAGATTTAGTTCATTGTAAAAAAAAGAGGTTTAATTCACAGTGAAAAGGTTTAATTCAATGTGAAAGAGGTTTAATTCGATGTGAAAAAGGCTTAATTAGATGAGAAAATGCTGTAAGTTTGAAAATTTCACCCCACGGGTAAACTATATCCCAGGATGCCTAACAGTTGTGTTTGAATGTATCATTCAAACACACCTCACCTCTACTAAGAATTATTGGCGCACGTTTTTTCCGCCATAGGACCAGTTTGAAGACCCATCCGCCCACTGACGCTCGTCCTTCTGCTTCCAACCCTATAAATAGGCCCTTCAACTCCAACCAAGGAAACACCCTGTCGAGCCGATCGCTCTCAGACGATAATAGACAATTCCAGAAAGCGGACTCCAACCAAGTGACGCGAAGAGCTCTAGGAATGCAAAGAATTGGTGGCCACACTCGGCTACCAGAGTAAATGAAGAAATGTCAACATCGAGAATCGTCTCGTATATCAAGTTTGAGATTCTTTTCATTCCGCTCTATACCTTCAACAGCGCGTGACATTCTGAACGTTCAAATATTGAATCACAGCCTTGGATTTCAGTAGCTTACAGTTTTCAGGTTTGCACAATGCCTACCGCAAAACGCTCGTTCAGACATTTAAATCACAGCTCGTCGTTTAACAGAATCATTAATAAATGATCGCTGTCATTCATGAAACATAACGTTTGTTCAAGTTACAAAAGTGCCTATCAACAAAATCCGAAAGAGCCATCATTCTTCAAATGAAATAATATCACGGAACAACCAACTCGACTTCATACAGCCATCCGTGATTATAATCAGGTGTTCCTTAGCAATGATATCTAGGCCGGATTTGTACCTTTTCATTCACGATCATGTTGACGAAGCTTTTCGGTGCAAACGAACGGCTGGTCGCACAATGCTCCGGGTGCCCTCAAAAAAATTCTTTAGTTCGAGGTCAATTTACAAACATAAAAACCCATACCCTTCTATCGAAATTTTTCGAGCTACGGCGTTATGAAAATTCAACCCTATTTTTCACCGTTTACAGGCCGCTGACAGTAACGCCGAGCTTCGTGGACCATCCAGACCCCAAATGGGGCCTACCAATTTCATTAACTTTGGTTCACGGTAACTAAGAAAAGTGAGAAATACGGCGTAAGGATAGACATTTTTTTTATTCCAATTTCGGATTGTACATACCTTGAAATGGAAACCATAAAATTTTGAGAGGGGGGGGGGGGGGGGATTAACCCTTTTTTTTCCATGCTCGAATCCGAAGGTTCATTATTGAAAACAATAAACCAAAAATCCGCGACAAACTTTCATAATAGGTAAATGTAACTATCGACACTAGATTAATAAGCGTACGAAGAAAGTACCCATCTATAATAATCTGACATTATACTAAACTGAAGGTGTGGGTAAACCATCTGTAGGAGACATTGCGAAACACGTATTGTTCCACTAGTATCTGGGATTTTCTAGGGTGACTTTAGTTTCATAGAGAGTACCTGCTAGGGGGGGGGGGGGGGGGGATCCATTCTACAACATCGAAGAATATCATTCGAGTGATATGGGTGTTTTAGGTATAACTTATACAGCATAATGTTTCAACTTAGTCATCTGCACATTAATAATTTTAAATTAGTTGGGTAAGTATTTTTAAAGAGCAGCGGAGGATAATTTGTAACAGTACAAGTCCTTGCTATGATATGTAATAGATACAATAGGCACAAAAGTTTCCAATAACATAGTAAGAACGAATATGTTCAGGAGTACCGATAGGGCATTTGTTCACATGCGCAGACGAATCTGTCCGATTCTGATGGATTTCACTGGGGCCCAGCCAGCACCAACCCTCAAAATTGTAAAACACAATTTTTTCGTCTCTAAGATTGTAGCGTTCAGAACACCCTTCTCGTGAAATGATGAACCAAAAAGGTTGCAGTGTTTTCTCTCTAACTGTAAGTAGGTACGTCACCATTTCAAAAGAGGAAAAGCTACGGCAGACACGTCAACGAGATTGTGTTAACGTAGTGTAACGCAGATGATCCTTGAGTTCCGGGGACTTGAAACTTGATCGATTCGATGTCAAGGTGTTTTGCCGCCTTGCCAGGTTAGTATCGAAAAAGTAAACAGCCATTCCAGGCTGGGGCTTTTCATCCGGCTGCCCTACCTGACGTGATCAGCTGCCCTCCAATTCGATCTCATCATTTCGCTCTTTACTTGGCTGTTCACTGCCTCACCCCGTTGAGCGGAGAGGGGTTGTATCGAAAAAGGTAGGTCAGTTGGTCAGCGAGGGTTCGTTTCATTTAGAGATCACGATAGGGCCATCGATCACCCCATCCCCCGGGTTAGGTATCGTAGATAATGTTTGATGACAAGAAGGCAGTGAATCCAGATGATTATAATGGACTGGCCCCTCGTTTTTTAGCTGGTATTCACCAGACCTCCCTTTTCCAACGACCATCTGAGTCTCCCCATTACCGATAAGAGTCAATACCATCCCCCTCCTGCATCAAAATGCTCCGTGAACTCTATGATTCACCCCCAGCTAAGCAAACCATAAATCCATCAGAGGATAGAGCCATCGGACAGCAACTGTCATGTCGTGTTTGCAAGATTAAATTTTGATTTACGTACCAACTCGTAGTTCAATACACGAACCAGAAACCAGAAACAATAGCTCGCAGTGGCCATCAGACTGTTACATATTATCCGACGGTCAGAAAGGCGTTGGGCCGTTCGCAGCGATTCTGGGAATCTTTTCTGACTGCATAGTATCCATGACAGCTGTTCCCAGTGTTCTCCTGACTACCTATCCAAAGCCAGTTTTATGATCGTCATTCCATTCCACAGAAAAAGGGGTGGTCGATAATTGGCCTTCTAAACTTCCCAACCATTATCAGACCCTTCTCTAACATTATTAAGATGACACTGGATCATGGATGAGGTTTGCTCGCAGTGACCATCTGACCGTCAGAAAGGCGGTGAGCCGTTCGCAGTGATTCTCACTGTATAGTATTCATGACAGCTGTTCCCAGTGTTTTCCTGACTATCCAAAGCCAGTTTTATGATCGTCATTCCATTCCACAGAAAAAGGGGTGGTCGAGAATTGGCCTTATAAACTTCCCAACCATTATCAGATCCTTCTCTAACAATAATTATTAAGATGACACTGGATCATGGATGAGGTTTGCTCGCAGTGACCATCTGACCGTTAGAAAGGCGGTGAGCCGTTCGCAGTGATTCTCACTGTATAGTATCCATGACAGCTGTTCCCAGTGTTTTCCTGACTATGCAAAGCCAGTTTTATGATCGTCATTCCATTCCACAGAAAAAGGGGTGGACGAGAATTGGCCTTCTAAACTTCCCAACCATTATCAGACCCTTCTCTAACATTATTAAGATGACACTGGATCATGGATGAGGTTTGCTCGCAGTGACCATCTGACCGTCAGAAAGGCGGTGAGCCGTTCGCAGTGATTCTCACTGTATAGTATCCATGACAGCTGTTCCCAGTGTTTTCCTGACTATCCAAAGCCAGTTTTATGATTGTCATTCCATTCCACAGAAAAAGGGGTGGACGAGAATTGGCCTTCTAAACTTCCCAACCATTATCAAACCCTTCTCTAACAATTATTATTAAGATGACACTGGATCATGGATGAGGTTTGCTCGCAGTGACCACCTGACCGTCAGAAAGGCGGTGAGCCGTTCGCAGTGATTCTCGGATTGTTTTCTGACTGTGTAGTATCCATGACAGGCTGTTCCCAGTGTTTCCCTGACTATCCAAAGCCAGTTTTATAGAGATGGGCGTTCCTGTTCTTTTTGAGAAACTAAACGAAACAGTTCGTTTATTGTATGAAACAGTTTCGGGAAAGCTGTTTCAAAATAACAACTTCGGCAACAATAAAGCTTCAAGAAACTTTGGCTCTCGGCCAAAACAACAGAAACGCGAAACTGGGTCTTCATTTTTCCTGCTGCTGTCTCTCGGAATGGACTATTGGACTAACTGGCAACCTAGGGAACCTAAATCCAATCAAGACCGTAACAGTTCGTTTCGTCTGCGGCTGTTCTTTTGAAACAGTTGTTTCAGGTTTCGAGAAACTGTTTCATGGTTTCTTTTCAAAAACAGTTAGTTAGTTAGTTTCTTCGAAACAGTTCCACGTTTTTTCCCATCTTTACAGTTTTATGATTCACTCCAGTCCACAGAAAAACGGGTTGACGAGAACTGGCCAAGTACTCCTTCTTGACTTCCCAACGAAACCCTTCTCAAACCCTGCTTTATCAAACCCTTCTCTAACCAAGATGGCATTGGATAACGGATGAGATTTGTTCGCAGTTACCATCTGACCATCAGAAAGGCGTTGGGCCGTTGGCAGTGATTCACGTACTCTTTTCTGACTTTATAGTATCCACGACCGGCTGATCCCAGTGTTTTCCTGACTATCCAAAAGTTTGCGGATCGTCATCCCAGCACTTGCAGAAGCTTCAACATCCTCAAAATCAAGAAATTTTGAACCCAATTCAGAATTTTGGCTCATCCCGATTTTGATTAACCACAGAGATCGGGCAAAACAGTCAGCTAATCATTGCAAACAACGGAACGCGAAACTAGGTCGGATAGAATTCAGTTGAGCCCAATGACCTGCTACCGGTCTGTTGCGTCAGTTTGTTGAGTGAATCGTATTATATTTGGGTGTCCCACATCTCCATCCTACAAGCTCTGCCCTCTGTTTACTAATTGAAGCCTCTTCCATCCTCTGCCCCCAATAGAAGTTCCTGTTTGCAAATTTATGCGCTCGAATCGAGCTCCTACATATTAATGTTCTCAAAGTCTTGATCCTCGGCACTTGTACTAAGGAAGTTGCATGAATTAAAGGGAACATCCGTTGCATCTTCTGCCACATCTCCGTCAAAACCTTCCGCCTTGAACATAACCATTATATCTCCCGGGAGAGTAATCATGTATAAAGGGGTGTTTACCTAGACCGCTACACAGTAATGACCGACCTATATGTAAATAAACCCAAGTCAAAGAAGTATGTTTGAGTTCGTAATCAAGAGCTGAATAGGTTTGAATGGACACGACTTGCGAGGAACTATAGATCTGTCTGGAAAGAAAAGACAGGGGCCAATATGCACCTAGCTCAATGGACATGATTTATGATTTGATAAATGATGTATAATTTATACACCTAATGTGCATGTACTGTCCTTCAAGCAGTATCGGTGACCATAGCCACTGAGAAGAGAGGTACCTTGCAGATTCTAGCTGCCTGACTGATTATTCTTAGAAATTCCAATAACCATTTATATTCCCAGATTACCTTAATTATGTTTATAAGCAAACTGTATGAATGAATATCACCGTATTGTTACAAGGTAAGTACTAAGGCCACTGCCAACAGAAACCATGACCTGCGCCGCCCGCATCACCAAGTTATGCTAGGGACGCACTGAGCTGAGACGGGATGTGGGTTGCTAATCAAATTGGCGAACCGTATTTTATCTGATTAGTTCGGGTTTGGACATGGATCTGATAAGTAGATAATTAGTTCAACTTCGAATTCAGGAAATGACTTACCTACTCGAACAGAAGGGAGAGCACACGCCTTCATTGTGTAAGTAAGTAGTTACCTACCGACTTTTCACGCACTTCCCGTGACTGTATGCGACTTGATTGACTGAATTTTGAAAATCACGGAAGCAAAATCTCCAAAATCTTTTCAACTAGGTAGGTACGTTCCAACAAGAAAAAGCATAGGTATCTTCATAATCTACTTTCAATTTGTTTCAAATTCCCCTTTCCTCTGTAGGAATGACCAAATTATGATTCATCTGTGATCGAAAGAGATACCTACATGATTTAACATCTCAAGCAGGCGCAACTCAACTAGGGTTGGGAACAACTGTTCTACATAATGGACTTTCTTACAGCATACCTACCTATAATGCATTGCTACCTACAGCACGGTAGCTGTACCTATTCTACTAGCTGTGAAATGAGATATATTTCAGTTGTTTCCGGTAGTTTTATAGAGGAAGAGTAAATCTAGGTCAAGCTGTAATTTCCATCCGCCGGCAAAGTTCAGTAGGCTGAGGTCAATGGGAGAATTGACGTTTTACACTCCTGTCTGACACCTTGGATCCTAAACAATGAAGATCACAACAGAAATAGACCAGTAACGAGAGAAGATCATCACAAAATGATACTCGTCAGCATTTCTCCGATAAGGTAGTACAAGTCCGCAGAAATAATTTATGAAAGGCTGTACCTACCAGATGCACCCTATGTCCTAGGGCCGCGTATACCCAGAGCCGATTCAAATTCGTCTTCGAAGAAATATTCAGAACCTAGATTCCTCTATCATGATTCATAGCCCTCACACGCTCAATTCAGGTTACACATGACTGTATTTTTAAGAAACGCTGCAAATTATTACACAAAGGTTTATTATATACCTGTAGAGGCCCTTAGATCTCTGGAGGTGTAGCTGTGTAACTGTTTTCTGTGGTCAATGCCTACCCCCCGTGCTCCCCCAGGGAAGTCCAAAATCGACTACTGGAGACGGCCGGGGAATGAAAGTTACATAAATATTTGGGGGATTCAACTATCATTAATTATTTGGTGTTATTCATGAAGCATAACGTTTGTTCAAGTTACAAAAGTGCCTATAAACAAAATCCAAAATAACCATCGTTCTTCAAATGAAATAATATCACAGAACAACCAACTCGATTTCATTCAGCTATGCGTGATTATAATCAGGTGTTCCCTAGCAATGATGTCTGTGCTGGATTTACACCGTTTCACTCACGATAATGTTGACGAAGCTTTTCGGTGTAAACTGATGGCTGGATGCTCCGGGTGGTCTCAAAAAATTCTCTAGTTCGAGACCAATTTAAAACATGGAAAACGATGCCTCACAAGTCAAGTTCACTGAAACCTTTAAAAAACCTCGCAGAACCCTATTTTTACACCCATTTTTACCCATAACATCCCTGGGTGTATTCCGATCGGGTTGCCGAGCTTCGGAGCACAACTAGGTCCCAAATGGGAGCTTGTGTGCTCAAGAACAAATTTTTTAGACCGAAAATGAAGGTAGATATATAGGGATGATACCACAAACGGCGAACGGACATCGCATTTTTGGACGCACCTCGAAACGTAAAAGAAAAAGGTTGAGGGGGTGTTCGATTTTTGGTTTATTATTCTGTGAATAATACACCTATGTATTCGCTCAGCAAAAAAATTTTATAACACCCCCTCAAAATTTTTTCTTTTCCGTTTCAAGGTGTGTAGATTCCAAAAACGCTGCAAAGTCCTTGTCACATGGGTTTATTATTCTATTGGAGTTCTAGAGATTCTTGTTGGCAGTTAAATTTATAGTTTATTTCATGTGGAATGA